>AWOL01S0047070.1:6569-17190 GCA_000715115.1 Nicotiana otophora | reverse complement strand
CCCTTGGCCGGGAGCTATGTTGTTTATTTGGTCTGCACCCAAGGGCTGATTCTGTGCCATTCTCTGAGTCCTCTCTTCTTCATATGCAATTTTTTCATCTCTTATAGCTGCTTCTTCACCATCCCTTACAACGTTTTCTCTTTGTTGGGCTGCCTCCATCGCAACCAAATCTACATTATCATCATCTCCGACTATGTTTTATTTGGTTGAGGATTTCCCAACCTTCTCTATATTCTCAAGGAGATTTCTTTCCCAACCATACATTTCTTGCTTGTATGGTTGCACTTCTTTCCCAGGCGATCAAGTCATGCACCAATCTAACCTGTAGCCTATGCATAGTCAAAGAACACCAACCGTAAAAGAAAAAAATAAAATAAAAAGAAAAATTCCTGAATTAGCACTACAAACTAATTCCAACACTATTGATTGCCAATCCCCGACAACGACGTCAAAATTTAACGAGCGCAAAATACACACTTAAATATGCTCGATAAATGAATATAGTAAAATATAATATCATATCCATAAAGATTGGAGTTAAATAGTATATTTGTTGTTTATAGCTAGATTACTATCCAAGATGATCAATAATTGAGATTTTTGTAATTAAAACTAAAGTTAACTAACAATCTAAACTTTTAGCTAATTACAATCGATGCAAGTAGTGAGCAAAGAAGGATATCAATTGGGAGAAGATAGGGTTGATTGGATATGTACAAGACAAATATTGGGATTTAACACTAGATAATTCACTTCTAATGTTCAAGTGAGTCTCTCAAATTCACTAGTTTATTAATTCAATTGTTTTGTAGAAACTCCTCTCTCGATTAAGTCTCAACCTCACAAGATAAACTAATTTAAAATCGGTGAAGACGAGATAGTAGTGGATTGGTCCTTATGAGAACCTCTCTCGATTATCCTCCGAACTAGGTTTAATCAACAATTCAATTAGCCTCTTTCGATTACTAAGAAGAAATAATGAATTCAACCAACAAGATAGAACATAAGAATATCACAAGTTATTCCTCTCTCGATTACATGAACAAGTGAATATAGATGCAATGATTAAAACATCCAAAATGATGCTATACATAAAAACTAGAGTTAATATCCACAAACAAGTATCAATACACCAAATCCATCAAACCCTAAAGATAACTACTCCATCAACAATTCATCACAACAATGTTTAAATCAAAGGAAAACATAAAATGATCCAAACTCTTGTATTGAGTGAGGATTGAATGATGAAATCCTTGTGCTTTTGCTTCTCCACCTCCTCTTTGGCTTCCCTATGTACAAGATGTGTCAAAAGTCCTAAAAATGACATTTTTACATGTATTTATACTTAGTAGGGTCGTTCCCAGGCAAAAAACACATTTTCCTGCGCGAAATAGGATACCAGCTCTGTAATAATTGCACAAGCACGCCGCATCGGGCGACGCGCCAGGCGAGGCTGTAGTGGGATTGGTCAGAGAGCGTGCAAAATTCTCTGGGGCAGAATTTGGGCTGCCGCATCGCCCCACATGCCACCCCATGCGCCACAGTTGTGTGTTTTTGTCAGAGTGAATCGTTTTCCTTGCATTTTGAAATTCGGATATGATTCTCAACCCCCGAACGCGATCCCGGCTTAATCCCCTAGGCTTTTACTCAGACTTCAAAGCTCCAAATAGCTCGATTTCATTCAATAATATCTATGTAGCTTGGAATCACTCCTACTAGGCATAAAACCCGTAATTAGTGCAAAACACTAGCAATTAAAGCTCAAACTCAATTGAAGTGCAGTAAATTAGAGTGCGATAAGCGACTAAAATACGGGATTATAGCCTACCATCAGACTGCACGGACAACTCACGTGCCAACAGGATAACTCTCACACAGAAGGAAAGTACATGGGAGTACATGTAAATGGTCAATAACATCAGGATTTATCTTCTTAAACCGATATAGGTGATTTATATACGTGTATGGTTGTACAAGTGTTCCACCACAATTCAAGTAAACAAGAAAGAGTAGAGACAATGAATGGCACATAAGAAACGATCACCACAAAATGTACACGATCTAACTCACACAGGGTATGCACACCACTACAGAAATAACAACAATAACAATGCCCCCAGGCTATCACAAGTCATCACAAATCATTCCCCGACATAGCCCACCTTGTCACGCCACGTGCGCAATAACAAAGTAAATTCCCACACTCTCTCGCCGCAAGCACATAATAATATTCTCACCTTGTCTCGCCACATACGTAAACCCACATATATTGCCCGCCTTGTCACGCCGCATGTGCAAATATCAATAATAACAATAGCACGGACAACTCATGAGCGAACACCCCGACAATCCTCTCAACAATACCACATGTGCCAAAACATAACAACACAATAAAATAACGTCACAACAGGTGCACATATGCCACAACATTTCCTCAAAATAGTTTCAATACCAAAACCACGCATAGCCCTCGGCTCAACAATATGCGGTATAACAACAACAACAATACCATGGGAACATGGCAAGTAAATCAACTCAAGAACTTCAGAACACTAAGAAACAGACGAACGAGCTCATAATGAAAGAGACAACAGAGAATAATAGTTTCGCCAAAAAGAGAGATAGCATGAATCAATGCTTCTAAATAAGGATAAGTTAACAATGAAAGGAATAACAAAACCTCAATTAAGGTTGAGCAATTACGGAAACGATACTAAGAAATTCAATTAAGGCTAAGTAATAACGAAAAAGATAATAATGAATTCAATTAAGGATAAGCAATTACGGAAAGAATAATAATAACTTCAATTAAGGATAAATTACAGAAAGGATAATAATAACTTTAATTAAGTATAAGCAATTACAAAAAAGATAGCATGGCAATAAAGAGGCAATATCTTCGTTTAAGGCACACAAGCGTTTAATTGGCAACAAGGGTAAAATGTGAATTAACTAATTCCAAATAAGACGCGTAAGGGTAAATTTAGTAAATGGGTTACTTAACATGCTAAAACAACTTCACATCTAATGGACATATGAACCTAAGAGCACTACACGGTCAAATATCCACAAATAAGCCCGAGTACGTACTCTTCACCTCGCGTACACGACCTTCACATAACACAATTATCACAAATGACTCAAATCCCAAGGGATCGTTACTCTAAGATGTCCTTCTCGAGTGGAACAACCTCTAGACGGCTCAAATCTAGCCAAAAAATGTCAAATCATAAACAAAACTCATAGGAAATGATTTCGGATAATAAACCTTCAATCTTTAAAAAACCTAAAAAGTCAACAAAAATATTAATCCCGGGCTCGCACCTAGGAACCCAGAAAAATTAATACAATCCGAACACCCATTCAACTATGAGTCCAACCATACTAATTTCATCCAATTCCGACTCCGAACCGATGTTCAAAACCCAATTATTCTCTTCAGAAAAGGTTTTTGATAAAAGCTCCCAAATATCCAATCAAAACTTGGATTAATTAAAAAATGAACTTATGTAATCATATTAAAATACAAAATTTATACTTTTATACTGACCCTGATGAAAAGACGAGAAGAACGCCACAAAAAGCACCTCAATCGAAGCTCTAGAACTCAAGATATGCTCAAAATACTAAATAATCGCAGTCAGATGTTTTTTAATACACAAGGAATTTCGCTTCCCCGCCCAAAACTCCGCACCTGCGGTCCGCCAGCTGTAATTTCTGCATTTGCGGACCATTTTTCGCACCTGTGGGGTCGCAGATGCGGACCCAACTTCACATTTGCGAAGCACCACCAACAACTCTCTTCTCCGACACTAAAATGAGTATAATCGCTCATTCGATATCCAAATTCAACAATTGTTTTGCTATGGCTCTGTAATTACCATACAGATCTAATGCTTCAATCAAAATAGATATTGGAGGTCATTTTCTTAATGTGGTAGCATTTATGCTTGAAGAAATGACGTCGAAACATAAATAACGAGCGCAACACAACCCAAACCTATCTGAAACTCACCCGAGTCCCTAGGTACCCCGTCCGAACATACCAATAAGTCCCAACACATAACACGGACCTGCTCGAGGCCTCAAATCACATCAAACAATATAAGAAATACGAATCGCTCCACAAATCCAACTTAATAAACTTATGAACTTTCAACTTCTACAACTCGCGCCGAAACATATCAAATCAAACCGGAATGACGTCAAATTTTGCATGCAAGTCTCAAATGGCGTAACAGAGCTAATCCAACTCTCTGAATCGCAATCCGAGCCCCATATCAACAAAGTCAACACTCGGTCAAACCTCTTAACCTTCCAAAACTTCAACTTTCCAATTTTTTCCAAAATGCTTCAAATTGTCCTACGGCACTCCAAATCCAAATCCGGACGTACGCCTAAGTCCAAAATTACCATACGAAGCTATTGGAATCATCCAAATGCCATTTAGGAGTCGTCTATACAAAAGTCAAACTCCAGTCAACTCTTACCATTTAAGCTTCTAAAACAATAATCCTTCTTCCATATTGATCCCGAATCATCCAAAATTCGAACTACACCACACACGCTAGTCATAATATATAATACGAAGCTGCTTGATACTTTAAGCCAGAAAATGGGATGCTAATTCTGAAAATAACCGGTCGAGTTGTTACCTTCTCCCCCCTTAAACAAACGTTCGTCCTTGACTGTGCCAAGAATCATTCCGAAGTCATCAATCACTGAGTGAACAAACCATACATACACCCGTGGGTGACCCCACGTCACCCAAAATCCACGTAAGCCCGATAACACCACCTCAACTGAAGGTTTTTCCTTCCACCAATACCAATAGGCCTTAGAACAAAATTGCTCACCATCCGGTTGTTTCCACAAGACCTAATTCCTACATTAACACACGATATCAACCTCAATCAACTGCAATAACCTATATATACACTCACCAGATACAAACACATGACCTAACACACTACACATATGTCCATAACAACATTTCTAATCACAATAGTCGTCCATACTCAAACCTATATCAGCTAGAACCCTGTTCCAAACCTCCACAACACTGACAATGATGAAAGAAGCACGAAGATTCCATGATTATTCACTCAAATAAATAAGTCACGCCCACACACCACTTGGGCACACACCTCGCAAGCTAAACCCTAATAAGCACAACATGAATATGACTGAATATACGAGGCAACACATGAAAGAACGATCAAATAAGCCCGACCGGCAAAACTCCCTATCAGTATCATACTACGAATTAATTCCACAAGGGAGAATCAAAGTATACGAACAACTCACAAGGATCTCATCCTAATATAACTTCACCGTGACAAGCAGCCCGACGCAAATATAATAAACCTCATGGAAACGCGAGGATCCCATCCTCAGCTCTGAATCACAAGTAGATTATATATCATACCAACCGAAACCTTCCTCTAATTCAATTTGCGCTAGCAAGGTCACAACACATGCTGAACTCCCACACCGGTAGAGCATACAATTCACAAATCGTATCCAACCACCTTGAAATCACATCAAAACCTACCGTAATGGGTAACACGAAGTCATTCCTAGTCTTATAGCTCTAAATAATGAATAAAATAAAATGTTAGACACGTGCTACCACTATAGAATCTCCCAATAGGGGTAAACACATAAGCAGAGTAGAAAATCATGAAACTCGCCCATATGTGAAGCAACATTGGAAGACTCACCCCGATAAGCAGAACCGAAACAAAAAATGAATTATTATCATCTATAAAAAATCAAAACCATACTTGTATGACATCATCCAGTGCAGCCGTCTCATCCCTATCATAGAAAATATATCAACAGATAGAGCCCCCCCCCCTCTCTTGGGCGCCCTCTACCCTCCTAACCTATATCCCAAGCTGGCGGTGCAGTGATATCAGCAACTCGAGCAGAACGCATAGCCTAGATACCCCGCCGTGACACATCTATTCGGAGTCTAGGACAATCTCTCACCATATGGCTAGTATCTCAACACTAAAAGCAGCATCTCCGCTGGCGTGGCTGTGGAAGCTGTCCAGCACAAGCAATCTGAGACCCATGGATATCTGAAGCACCACGCAAAGCCTGAAGTGAAAACTAAACAGACTGACCCACAAAACCTCTACCATGATGTACATTGCCTCCAAAATAGGGACTAGTAGATCCTCCCAGTCTACAAGGCCTCTTAGCCTCCCTGTCCTCTCTCTCCTAAACCCGTATGTCCTCTCCCTCCTTGTCCCGCATGCCCTCTAGTCGGTGAGCAATCTCTACCACCTGCTAAAATGGAACATCCGACTCCAACTCTCGATCCATGCTAAACCGGATATCATGGTTATCCCCTCAAGGAACCTGCAGACTTGCCCTCTAACTGTAGAAACCAAGACAGGTGCATGTCGGGACTAATCACTTAATTTGACGGCATACTTTGACACTAACATAGTGCCCTGGCGCAGCTGCTCAAACTCTACGCGCCAGGCATCCCGAAGAGTCTGAGGAACATATACCCTCAAAAAGAGCTCTGAAAACTGATCCCATGTGAGTGAAGTTGGCTCGGCAATGCTACCAAATTCGTAATTTCACAACCACTAATATGCTGCTCCCTTATGGTAAACACAGCGCACTCGTCTCCACAATACCCATGGTGCGGAGAAAATGCTGGCACTTTTCTAGGAAACCATGCGCATCCTCTGAAGCCAAACCACTGAAGGTAGGAAGGTAATACTTCTTGAACCTTGCAAGTCTAAGTTGTTCTTCCTCAGATGTTGCTTCCCTAATCACGGGCTGAAGTGGCAAACCTGGTTGCACCAGCACCATACCAGGAACCTGACCAATATGAGCCCACTGCTCTAAGGTGCGGGTGGTGGGAGTTTGAGCTCCTCCCATGGTCTATGAAGTAGCTAGTGTAGCCGGAATCAACCCCGCCTGAGACAATGCATAAAACATGCTCAGGAACTGTGCGAAGGTCTGCTGAAGTCTGGGGGCAACAACAGGAGCTACTAGCAGCTCCTCAACTGTTGCTCTGATAGGTGCTCTAGCTATAGCACGTGCTCCTCCTCGGCCTATGCCTCTGCCTCGGCCTCGGCCCCTGCCTCGGCCTCTAGCAACACCGGCTCTGGGGGCAGGGTTATCAGTAACTCCAGCTCGTGTCCTCACCACGTGTGAGAATAGAATGACAAAGGCTCAAACTTCGAGTTGTCTCACCGGACAAGAAACATAGCCAAATGCTAAGCTGGCTAGTGACATTATTCTTCCCAACATACCACAATCAAATCTGATAGGACTTATTCCAGGTCTAATAAACTCATCATATCCAGCATAACCTGCTCGACCGACATGCCATACCAGTACCACCTTTATCCATATTTAGTGCAACCCGTAGACCAAATAGGCAACAACTCGAACATACTCAATAATGGAAAGAAAACAAAATAAGAGAACCGTCCCGCAAGCTGAACAAATACCACTACAAGGCGCAATTCTATGAACCCGTCACACAAAGGAGGAACAGTATACATGAAATAAGAAAAAGGATCATATTCCATCCTACTCTAATGCAATGCATGACACAATCTGAACACCGGTCCATATGGAATACCTCATTCCACGATGCTCTAAATTCAATAACAATATGCGCAATAACAACAAACATGCAAAGTACATGACTATAACCATGGAGAAACGGATAGCACAATATATGATCCACTCCCAATCCACACTCAATAATGAGTGGAAGAGGTCGTAGGAAGAATAGTACGCAATTATGATTCGGGGTCGATTTCCTCAGGGAGCTAACGATGGGTGTTAGAATCTATACTTGATGCGTGGAGACGAAACAACTTAAATACACTTCCAATCAAGTTGGATTTGCTAATTACTTCTATAAACTGTAGTATCAATGATCAACTAGAGAAATGAAACTAGAAATTGACTAATTATTTTTGGTTGTTTTCAAATAGGTAAAAAGGCCTAAGGATCTAACCTTTGCCTAGGTGTTCTCCTAATGAGTTAATTATGTTAACACTTGTTTTAGTAATTAGGCTCTATCACAGCTCTCAGTCCTAAGTTACCCACTCAATACCTCCCAGTCATAGAGTGATTTTGCCCAATTTGGCTTTTTCAAGCTCAAATGGGTATCAACCTAAATAACTAATATGAGCTGAAGTCGGTTTTTCCCTATCTTTAATTCAAACCCTTTAATTAGGCTAGTCAAATCCTTAACTGGCCCAATTTTTTGTTAGCCATGTTTTTCTAGACTAAGTCCCTCTTTCACAAGTAAAGAGCAAGTCAAAAAGGCATTAATCAATATTTGCAACCATTCATTATAAAACTACAGCATGAACAAGGCTAAATAACAAACATCCAATCATAAACAAGGATTAAATTAAATACCCATAAGGTTTACACACTAGGGTTGGGTCACAACCCTAGTAAGAATCGATCTACTCATAGTAGAAAATGAAGAAAACAAAGAAGAAACATTAATTAAAGCCATAATATAAGATTAAAATGATAAACTATGATGTTTTTGTCCAAAACTGATCACAAATTACCCAAAATGGTAAACTACAACGGCTACAGCTAGGAAAACTTCCAAATATGACCTTACAAAGTGATCCCCGTCAATTTATAGTGGCTCAAATTCGCTAACAAAAATGCCCTTCGAGATGTTTTGCTGTCGCACATTGCTTGAGTCTGCAGGTTGAGGGATTCTGCAGCCGCACAATTTGATCCGTGGATGCACTTCAGCTTCAACGGCCGCACAAATCATTTGTGGTCCGCACTTCTGGCAAGGCTTCATTCTTGGTCATTTTGCGCACTCTATGAACTTTTTGAATTATTGTTACTGCAACAATGTTCTATGGCTGCACTTCTCTTCAATTACTTCTGGGGTTCTACATATGATCTTTAGCCGTAGAGAGAATTCTGCGGTCCGCACTTCTAGTCAGTTGCGCCCCTTCTTTACTTGTGAGATGGAACACTCCTTTTTGAGTTAGATTTCTTCATTAGAGTCCAAATCTCCAACATTCATGAAATTTACAAACTTTGATTATTTTTGGGAACATAAATCAACACTTTCAGACTAAAAGCAAAGCAAGAAGTTACTAAAAGGTTGTCAAAATCTACACTTATAAACTCGTCCAAACTTAAGTCTTTTCTTGTCCTCTAGCAAATAGATTAGTTCCCACCTCCTCAGAGTGAAAGGTCATTTCAGCAAGTCAATGGTAATCCATCCATACTCAGTTGGGACCAGCAATCACGAACAACACTCGTGCATTGTCAATAAGTTGACCATTCACATATCATGCATCTATAGTTCTAATGTAAAATTTGACCACTCACATATCATGCATCTATAGTCATCGAGGACTCTTGCTCTATCATGTAGATCATGGTGGAATCCAAACGTTTCTTCCTCTACCTTCCATTTACCAAGTTCACTATAAAGGTTAGCACTCAATCTTTAGAGCAATGAAAGGTTTACTCTTCTCTCACAACAGAATTTCACAAGTGCGGCTTCAAGTACCATAGGCTTGCCCCTGGTGTACATCACCACTAATGTAAGCTTACTCGGTTCAAAATCAAATAGGACTTATTTCGGGTTGTACTGAAGGACTTTGGACTGGGGTAGGATACCATATGGTTAAGTGGTTACACCTTTCCTTAAGCACTCCATATTTTCATTTCTTGGCTCTTAATTACCAATTCTTTGAGGAATTCCCTTTTTCTTGGGGTCTAGATAGACTTGACATCACACATTCTTGTGCATTTCATTCTTTTTCTCCCTCGATGCTCATGTTAGGTTTCATTACCTCTTTTTGAATCCATCAACCCTTCCTTTATTATCTTTCTTTTATTGTCTCTTTTTGTTTATTTGTTGTTTCTCTTTTCTTGCCTTCTCTTTTCATAGAAATCACTTGCTTTTCCTTTTTGGTACCTTGATACCTTTTTCAAATTCCTCAACTCTCCCTCATTATGCCTTAGGACACTTATTTCACAAGAGTGTTAAGGAAGGTCCGGGTGCCGAGAGAGGATCACGACATAACGGGTAAAGGCTTATATTTATGGTTATCAAATGATAAAGGCTAGAACCGCAAAGGGGGTTGACTAGGGATAACAACATTGGTTAGCAATAGAAAGCTCAAACAGACCAAGGAAAGCCTACAATCATTTCCCAAACCAGGAAAACTCAGGATTTCGCCTTGAAGCATATTCAGGAAAAGTTCCAGATCATTCGCACAAGTACTTGGACTAGCAACGAAGCATCACCTCACCCCTAACTTAACTGAATGGTTCAGTAAATATTCCAACCAATCTAAAGATTTCCCCCGTAGAGAGAAGGGAAAAAGCCTTAGCCTCAATGTATCCTCGAAAACATTAGTTTGCTTGCTCCACCAACATGTATCCAAAAAGCCTTTCAAAAGTTTGTAAGCATTTTGAGTTGGAGCACCGGTAAGGAAACCTCGTTCCTCAAGCAAAGTTAGCATCACATTGGTGATTTGAAAGTTGCCTGTCCTAATACGGGGAGGGACTATTGCACTAGCATAACTTTCATTGGGAAATATATGGTGTGGAGATGCTTGTGGTGTATATGGTGGGG
>AWOL01S0047067.1:206817-231179 GCA_000715115.1 Nicotiana otophora | reverse complement strand
AGTTACAGAGTGGTACGCTCAGGCCGAGTATGGTATCGGGTGCCGGCCACGTCCCTTCAGGTTCTGGGCATGACAGTAAATAGGAGAGAAAATCGAACTAAATTCTTCGTTTTTAAAAATATTTTACAAAACAAAAAATAGGAGTAAGCTTGTGACTTCACTAAAAAAATTTCTTTGTAGTCAATCATTTGTCAATATTTATGAATTATGGGCGAACGACGAAAATTGAACCCGCGCTCTTATTTGTATAGCACTGCTACTCCAATACGAAAAATGGGTTAAATCTTTTTTTATCATCTCATTGCTTACCAGTGATCAACTGGCTCGTTATTGAAGGCAGTGTCTGATGTAATTCATGAGTCGATGAAATGAAATAGGAAATTCCAACAAAAGTGCTTCAAGGGTATAACTGTGATTTTGTTTTTTTATATATTATGCCAAACGCAAGCAGCAAACATTGTACATTAACCTTTTTATACTATGAACCAAAATACCCGAGAAAAAATAATTTTTGCATTACAATTTCTATATTATTAATTTTCGTATCACAATCTCATATAACTTGACTTTAAATCAAACGACCCCCTTAATGCCATGTTACTCCATTAAAACTTTTGGGTTTAGAATTTTAAATATTTTCCCGGAATGGCTTTATGAAGATTTCAGTGAGTTTACTTTCTTCTTATCGTGCATTAAAAAACAAAGTTGAGTTTACTTTCAAGGGAAAGTTTTTCACAAATTTTTGGAGTTTTATAAAAGTATTTTTGCTCCATCAATTTATATGTTTATCCTTTTTTTACTCTCTTCTTGCTACCATTTATGCGGCGTTATATTCTTGGTAGTCCACTTCTTTATATTTGAAAATGTTATAAATATCTTATGTCGGTGGATATCCATTATTAATCCTACTGTTACCTGAAGAGGCTTGCAATCAAACAAACAGATTTCAAGTAGCTCATGTAGGCAACATGCAAGTAGCTCATGCAGATAGCTTGCAAGCAGCTCTAAAAAAATCCTTGCAGCAGCTCCTGAAAAACTTTGTAGTAGATTCTTGAAGCAAGGAACTTGCAAGTAGCTCATGCGGGTAGCTTACAAGTAGCTCATGCAGGCAACTTACAAGCAACTCCAGAAAAGCCTCGCAACAACTTCCTTATTTCTGTAAATAGGGAGCCAAAATAATTCATGTGTACATCAGTTTGAAGTTGAATAATATATCACACTCTCTATAGATTTCTCTGCTATTATTTACTTAACTTTATTTTATAACATGTTATCAGTAAGAGACTCTACCATCTCGAGCAAATACTTTTAAAGTATCAAGGTACAAACTATCATTTTCCTAAATAATGACAAATCTTTCTAAACTTGAATTTGTAGCCCTTGATATATCAGGCAAAATCTACCTGTCTTGGGTGCTTGATGCTGAAATTTATCTTGATGCGATGGGTCTGGAAAACACCATCAAAGATAAAAACCAAGCATTAAACCAAGACCTTGCCAAAGCAATGATATTCCCTCACGTCATTACCTTGATGAAGTTTTGAAAATAAAATATCTCTACTATTAAAGATTCACTTATGTTGTGGAATAATTTGAAAGATAGGTGTGACCACATGAAGATAGTCGTTCTTCTACAAGCACATTATGATTAGACTCATTTAAGTCTATAATTTTTTAATCTATCAGTGAGTAATTCTGCTATGTCTAAAATTATTTTTCAATTGAAATTATATGGAGTTAATCTCACTGAGTATGATATGTTGAATAAAACTTTCTCCACCTTCTATGCCTCGAATATGTTCCTACATTAGCAATATTGAGAGATGGGGTTCAAGAAATATTCTGAACTAATTTCACACCTTCTTGTGCCTAAACAACATTATAAGCTATTAATGAAAAACCATGAGAGTCGACCTACTGGTTCTACTCCATTTCCTAAAGTGAATGAGACAAATTTTCACCAAGTTAAGTGCGGAAAAGGTCGTTCCCCAGTCATGATCATGGCCGTGGTTGGGGAATAAGCTCTAATGGTGGTCGTAATTCACCAAAGAATCACCTTCACCATTAGTAATGGAAAAGGAAGGAACGAAAACATGAAGCAGTGCAAATGACAGAACACGCATACTATAGATGTGAACGAAAAAGGCATTGATCACATACATGTCGTACGCCAAAGCACCCGGTTGAGCTTTATCAAGCCTCCCTAAAGAAGATAGAAAAATGCTGAAGCAAATATTATTTCCAAAGATAATATTGACTTCATGTATTTGGATGTAATTAATTTCTTGTCACGACTCAAAATCCCACCTCAAGTACCGTGATGGCACCTAGTCCCTAGGACTAGGTAAGCCTAATATAGGATGGGTTATTAACAAATTAAACCATTTAACCATTAAATATAAACCAGTAAATGACATACATAGCTAAAAATGATCAATAGTTATACATTTTCCCAAAACTGTATGGAGTCATAAGCTCTAACAGAGTCATAAGCTCTACTGAGTTTAATAGAAATATCTAATTACAATACTGTTCTAGAATGAAGGTAAATAGCAGTAAAAAAAGACAACAGAATGTGACTTTAAGGGCTGTGAACGGATTGGCAGGTATACCTTGAAGTCTCATCAGCAACTCAAACAACGATCTAACGTCCGACATGCTCCGAAGTATCTGGATCTGCACAAAATTATGCAGAAGCATAGTATAAGTACACCACAGTGGTACCTAGTAAGTATCAAGACTAACCTCGGTAGAGTAGTGACGAGGTTCAAGTCAAGACACTCACAAATCCAATAATTTATGCAGAATATTAATATAAAGCTAACAATAGAAAAGCAAAGTAAATAAATGGCAACGAAGGTAATCATGTGATAAAGCAGCAAAGTAATTAAAGCACCACTAGAATACAAGTGAAACCAAAAAAGGAAAAACAACGACAGTTCTATTTATCAAAACGTCCCGACATAAAATTTACAACAAGAATCACCCCGAGGTACCACACCTCCTAATATCAAATCATGAGTCTCAAATCGTGAATCATATACACATGGCACCTCGTGCCCACATTATCAATCACAACTGCACGGATAACTCATGTGCCAGTATCGCAATCCGCTCGGCGTAGCCACAAGCTCAATATCTCAATCCGCCCAGCATGGTCACAGGCTCATTATCCCAAACCGCCCGGCGTAGTCATGGGATACCAGTCCAACCATATAGCAGAGAAAGAAAATACACAAGAATACATGTACATGTTCAATGAGCATCATGTTTCATACTCCTTGAATAGTATAAATGGCATGTTATGCATGTGCAAGAGTACTATCACAGCTCAAATCAACAAGTAATATCAGAGACATCAAGTAGCACATTGAAAACAACACATCAAATCATGTATTATGCATGACAGACACAAGGAAGTCACACCACCACAAGAATATCACCAATAATATACCCCCAGGCCATCACATATCATCCCCACATAGCCCCTTGTCTCGCCGCGTGCGCAACAATAAAGTAAATGCCTGTCTTGTCTCGCCATACGTACATCAGCAATTATCTCACCTTATCTCGCCACATGCGCAAACCCTACACACACACACACACACACACACACATATATATATATATAGCCCGCCTTGTCTCGTCGCATATGCAATATCAATAATAAAAATAGCACGGCAGAACCTCGTGCAAATACCCCTACAATCCTCTCAACAAGTCCACATATGCCCAAAATCACAACAACAGAACATATCAACTCGCACCACACGTTCCCATATACCACAACATTGCCAATACAACATTATCACTATCACAACAACGCATAGCCAACAGCTCAACAACAATGTATACAAGAGTCTCAACAATAACACAATGAAATGGAAGAATAAACTCAACAATGAAAAGATATTTCATGTATTAACCACTTTAATTAAATGCATATAAATAACCTAAGAGTCTAAATCGGTCAAATACCACATATAAGCCCATGCACACACTCGATACCTCATGTACACGTCTTTCACCTAATTAAAATAATGCAATTAGACCAAATCCTATAGGTAGTTTCCCGATACAAGGTTAGGCAAACTACTTACCTTAAAAGCCCTCAATCAATACTCTAAAAATGCTTTTTCTCTAAAATTCACCTCTGCTTGGATCAAATCTAACCAAAATCGACTTAATAATATTAAATAATACAAGACAAACCAATTTTAATAAATAAAGTTAAGATCTTTACACAATTTCTCAAAAGTTAACAAAAGTCAACCTCGTACTCGCCCGACCAAACTCGAGTCCATATATGTGTTTTGTTTTCAAATTCGAGTCCATTTCGACTCTCAAATATCAAATTTTTATTTTTCAAAACATAGTGAAAATACCCTAAAACTTCTCTTAGATTCTCATGATTTAGATGTTAAATCTCATAACAATCATGTAATATAATCAAAAGTGGATTAAAATCACTTATCCAATAGTTTGGTATGAAAATCTCATCTCAAAATCATCTCCCACCAAGTCTAGAGTTCTAAAATATGATAAATAAAGCTAACTCCCGAAATTCCAAATTATATGCCCAACTGCAAAAGTCGTATTTACGATATTTGGTTCGCAAATGTGACCACCGCAAATGTGACCCATTTTTCGCAAAAGTGAACACTGCCAAACCCACCCGGAAGTCGCAAAAGCGACAAACTCCTCGCAAATGCGAAGCTAGGCCTATCGCAAAAGCGACGAATAAGCTCGCAAATGCCAACTGGCCACCGCCCGGGCACAGTCGCAAATGTGAATAAGGCTTCGCAAAAGCGATGTTGCAAATGTCGCGCCCTTATCGCAAATGCGAAAATGGCCAATATACCAGACCTCTCAAATGCGGTGCCTACCCCTCACATGCGAGGTCCGCAAATGCGAAAATTGCAAGATATGAGGCACCAACAAAGATCCAGTAGAACTGAAACTGTCCGAAACACTTCGAAACGCGTCTGAAACTCACCCGAACCCCTGGGGCTCCACACCAAACATCCATACAAGTACATAAATATCATAGGGACTCGCTCCGCAATAAAAACACCAAGATAACATCCGGAACCACTAATCGGACACCAAAACACATGAAAATGATAATGAAACTCAAGAATTGCTAGAAATACAACCACACATCCGATTCCTATAAAACCAACTCGGAATGACACAAATTTTGCATACAAGTCACAATTGACAAAACGAAACTATTCCAAGTCCCGAAACTAAAATCCGAACCCGATAGCCATAAATTCAAACCATGGTCAAACTTAAGGAAATTCTAAACCTTCAAATTGCCAACTTTCGCCAAAAAGTGACAAATCAACCTAGGAACCTCCGAATCCAATTCCTGTCATACGCCTAAATCCAAAATTACCATTCAGACCTAATGGAACTATCGAAACACTGATCCGAGATCATTTATATAAAATTCAAACTTAGTCAACTCTTCCAACTCAAAGCTTCTTAAATAGGAATTATTCTTCCAAATCAATCCCGAACCGCTTGAGATCCGAAACTGACAATACACGCAAGTCACATCACATAATATGAAGCCTCTCAAGATCTCAAACCACCGAACAGAACGCTAAATCTTAAAATAACCGGTAGGATCGTTATATTCTCCCCCTCTTAAACAAACGTTTTTTCCTCAAACGTGTAAGAGTTGCTCCAAAGCCATAAAATCACTGTATAAACTCACCATACACATACACACGGGTGATCTCATGTCGCCCCAATCTACATAAGCCCGAAAACACCATCTCGACTGAAGATTATTCCTTTCACCCATAACGATAAGCCTTAGAACCGAATTTCATCATCCAAGCATCCTCAAAGACCCGATTCTCACATAAACACAATGTACCAAACCCGGTATCGATAAATAGACTCATAACAACTAAAAACTTATTCCAAACCTTTAGAAGACTAGTAATGACATAAGAAATATGTGAAACTAATAACTACTCATCCGACTGACAAGCCACACCAAACGCCACTTGGGCACATAAATAGCAATCCGAGCCCAAAAAACACAACTTGAACATGACAAAATATGGAAAGAGAAACACATGAGAGAACCATCAAGCAAGTCCAACATGTACAACTCCCCATCAGTACCATACTATGAATTCATCCCACAAGGAAGAAGGAAAACACACGCAACAACCATAACGAATCTCATCCTAACTTAACTGCACCACGGCCCGTAGCCCAGCCCAAACATACCAATCCACACGAAAACATAAGGATCCCATCCTCAACTCGCATTCACAAGTATTATAAACATCCCATCAACCAAAAACCTTTCACTAAATCACTCTCGTAGAGGAAAACTACAAATCACAAGTCGTAGCCAAACCATCCAGAAATAAAATCAAACCCTATCGTATTAAGTAACAAAAAGTCCACCCTAGTATTATAACCCTTAATAGTGAACAAACCAAAATGATAGACACGGACTACCACAGTAGAATCCCTCAATGGTTTCAAACATATAAACAAAGTACAAGAATCATGAAACATATCAATATATGAAGTAAGGTAGGATGACTCTTACCAATAAATAGGACCAGATCAAAATAAAACGAATGCATATCTATAACAAAATGGAACCATACTTGTAGCGACATCATCTAGTGCAACGACCTCAGCCCTACTAGGGAAAGAATAACAACGGGACGGGCCTCCCCCTCTAGGACACCATCGACCCGCCTGTCCCCCATTTCTAGCGGGTGTTGTAGGTGTAGTAGTAACCAGAGTGAAACCCATAGCCTGAGTACACTGCTGTGGTACACCCGTCCAGAGTTTGGGACAATCTCTCACCATGTGCTTGGTATCCCCACACTCAAAACAACTTCTCTAATGATGTGGATATGGGAGCTTTCCAGAACGAGTGCTTTGGGATCCATGGATAACTGAAGCACCACGTGAACATGAAGTGCAAACTGAACTGGCTGACCCACAAAACCTCTACCATGACGTGCCCTGCCTCCAAAATAAGGATCCGTATATCCTCCTGGTCCATGAGGCTTCTTAGCCTCCCTATCCTCCTTCTCTAGATCATGGATGCGCTCCATCTTCCTGGCAATCTCCATAACTTGCTGAAATGAAGTATCAATCTCCAACTGTCATGCCATCCCAGTCTAAGACCATAACTGAGCCCTTCGATAAATCTGTGGACTCTCTCTTTAACAGTAGAAACCAAAGCAGGTGCATGACGAGATAACTCACTGAACCTCATAGCGTACTAAGACACAATCATAGTCCCCAAGCACAACTACTCGAACTCTGTGCGCTACGCATCCTTTAGGTTCTTTGTAATGAACTACCTCAAAAAGAAATCAGAAAACTGAGTCCAAGTAAGTGGCGCTGCGCCAATAGGCATAATCTCCTCATAAGCCTACCACCACTTATATGTTGACCCCATCAGCTAGAAAGTAGTAAGATCAAACCCGCTCACTTCAACTATGTCCATAGTGTGCAGAATACGGTGACACTGATCCAGAAAACCCTACGCATCCTTAAAGGTTATTCCACTGAAAGTAGGAGTACCATACTTCTTGAACCTCTCTAACCTCGTCTGCTCCATCTCGGATGCCGGTAGCCTAACCACAGACTGAACCGTGACCACTGGCTGTATCAGCATAACACCCGAAATCTGACCAACATGAGCCCGATGCTCTGGAGTATGGGCGGCTGGAGTCTGAGCTCCTCCCCTTCCCGAGAAGTAGTTGGTGCAACTGGAATCAATCCCGCCTGAGAAAATGTACCAAACATGCTCAAGCAATTTTCCAAAGTCTCTTAAAGTCTAGGGGTAGCAACAGGCGCCTCCGATGCCTGCTCCTCAATCAGAGCTGAAACACCCTGGACAAATTTTGAAGTATTTAAGTGTACAACCCCGTATAATTTTGCAAATGAATTTAAGGTTTCGTGGTGCCAGAGTAGGTATACGTGTTTAAGGATTTTAGAACTCGGACCTTTTGTGTTGAACAATGCACCAGGAAGTAAAGAAAAATATTTGGCGAAAAAGTGCATTTATGTGGTCCATTATGCGACCGCATAATCACTCCGCGGGCCGTATAATGGCCGCAGAAGTGAGGCAGGAGAGGTTTAGTCTGGGAGCAATTATGCGGTCGACTATGCGACCGCATAACTATTCTGTGGTGCATTATGTGACTGTATAACAGTTATGTGGGCCGTATAGTGACCGCAAACACAGACAAATATTTTGGTCATTTTGGACACCAATTATGCGACCGATATACGGTACGCATAACCATTATGCGGTCGCATATGCGAACGCAGAACCTGTTACGGAGCTCCATTTTTGGGTTTTTAAAACCCGACCCTACTTCGTTAAATACACGCTTTGGGCCATTTTAAAGCAAAAATCTGATGTTTTAGAGAGAAGGGAGAGTATTTTAGAGAGATAGAAAACTCTAGGCTAATTATTCATCAAGTCTTGCTCAAATCTTGGAAGATTAACAAGGAAAACCCACAAGTTCTTCATCTAAGAGGTAAGGTTCCATACCATAGTTTTCAATTTTGAATTTGGGTAGAAGATGGTTGATTAGGAGTATGATTCTTGGGTATAAGAGTATTATCTATACTTGCATGTACCAATAAGATTTGTGGAAAGATTGTTGAGATTAAATAAGTAAGGATTGAGTTGTGTAATGAAGGAAATCTTGTAGAAGAACCTTGTGGTTAAATTTGCACACCTAGTGTTTGATAAAATACTCAAATGAGCTGAGGCCATGAATATCTTCCTAATTATGGTTCAATTTTGTTATGTATCAAAATAGATTGGAATTGCTAGAATTTCCGGAACGTTGTAGTAATTTAAGGAAAGCTCAATTGGGGTATGTTAGCTAAACTTTCTCTCTTGGAATCGAACTCCATAATGTTCCCATGAGTTTCAAAGTATGGGTTGCGTATTAAAATGTTGTGGCTTTGAATCGTATTTCAAATGAAAGCTAGTATGCTAGATTGGGTGAGAAAATCTCAATATTCTTAAGACTCTTAATTGCTCATATGTGTACCTAAAGTCTTGATTGGAAATATATTATTGTTGATAACCTATAAAGATGGTTGGAAGTGAAATCAGTGAATTGGGGATATAAAATGTGGCCAACGTGCCAATAGTGAAAATTATACTTGTGGCCAATGGTGCCAAGGAAATGAAATAATATGAGAAAGATTATGAAATGAGCTTTGACTCAACTATTCCAAATTTGACTTCGATAATATAATTGTCCAAAAGCTTATAAACTCAAGTGATGCCCGTATGTGGCTGTTTTAGCTAATGCTATGCTTTGTAAGTGTTTTTCAATGTGTTTTGCATTCTTATATTCGTGAGTGGAAATTATGTATGATTGTAACTTGTGCTTCGATTGCCAATCATTTTACTCCATTTATTGGAAATAAATCTATTGTGTTTAAAGCCTTCATTACTAATGAACTTAAAGTTGTGATTTCCGGAATATTCTACTTGTTGATAATTATGATGATGATCTATGAAAGAGAAGAAATGAAAGTGTGAAATATGAAATACGGCCATTGCACCATGAATAAAGAATTATATGTATGGCCAAGAGAGCCAATGAAATAATAATGTTATAAGTGGTTGAAAGTACAGATTAAGTGATATGTGGTGTGAAAGGTTATGAGATGCACGTATTTGTACTTTTATTTCCAATGTGTTATAAAACCCTATGGACGGTCTATGAAATGCATAGGTATATTGTGTTATGAAATCCTGTGGACGGTCTATGAAACGCATAGGTATATTGTGATAGGAAATCATGTGGACGGTCTATGAAATGCATAGGTATATTGTGTTATGAAATCCTGTGGACGGTCTATGAAACGCATAGGTATATTATGATAGGAAATCCTGTGGACGGTCTATGAAACGCATAGCTATATTGTGATAGGAAATCCTGTGGACGGTCTATGAAACACATAGGTATATTGTGTTATGAAATCCTGTGGACGGTCTATGAAACATATAGTTATATTGTGTTATGAAATCCTGTGGACGGTCTATGAAATGCATAGGTACATTGTGTTATGAAATCATGTGGACGGTCTATGAAACGCATAGGTATATTGTGATAGGAAATCATGTAGACGGTCTATGAAATGCATAGGTATATTGTGTTATGAAATTTTGTGAACGGTCTATGAAACACATAGGTGCATTGTGTATGAGAAGTATAGGTGTACGGTATGAACAAACACTATGGACGGTCTATGAAACACATAAATGTATAATATGATATGTAAACACTATGGACAGTCTATGAAATGTATAAGTGTATAATATGATATGTGAACACTAAGGACGGTCTAACGAGACACATTATTAATGCAGACAATAGGTGCCTCTTTCGTTGTCCTTGTTTGTACAGGTTTTTTCAATTATATTATATTATGTGTTCCACGTATAGATCATATGTGCATTCTATTTTGAAAGAGGATTTCTAGCTATACATACTAGTGTTATTCGACAGTACTAAAGTACCTTTTACCGGGAGCGCTGCATCTTTAATGGATGCAGGTGGTTCTACAGCAGGTGGCATTGATCAATGATAGTAGTACACTCTTTTCAGCTGATTTGGTGAGCCCCACTTCATTTCGGGGTCATGTATTTTTTGTTTCTCATGTACTTTGTGGTTGAGGTATAGCGGAGGCCTTGTTGCCGGCATTTCCATATTACTCTTCCATTCCCATTAGGCATGTTATGGGTGGAATTTGATGTTGGGAGTTGGATTAGAAGTGTTGGTATTTGGCAACATATTTTTCATTAAATCTATAAACTCGTACTATTTTGGAAATATTGAATGATGCTGTAAATGGGAATAGAATGGAAGCGGTTAATGAAATCTTTTTAGTATTTGATTAACGGAGTATATCTCCTCTTTATTCAGGGATGAATTTGGATAGAATGAAATCTAACAGGCTTGCTCAGTCGGGTTTACTCGGTTGAGCACCGGTCGCGCTCCTCGATTTTAGGGAGTGACAAGAGCTACAGGTGGCTCCTCAGCTGCTGCTCTGCCAGGTGCTTTAGTTGTAACATGTGCTCCTGCTCGGCCTCTGCCTTGACCTCTACCCCGTCCTCTAGCAACACCAGCCCTGGGGGCAACATCACCAGTAACTGTAGCTCGTGCCTTCACCATCTGTGAGAGAATAGAAGAACAAAAGCTCAAACTCCAAAATCATAAATCAGCACGATAGGATAAAAGAAGTGAAATTTTTCCTAAGAGTTCCATAGCCTCTCGAAGATAAGTACAGAAGTCCATGTACAGATTTGCAAGACTCTACTAAACTTGCTTGTGACTCGTAGAACTTATGCACCTAGATCTCTGATACCAACTTGTCATGACCCAAAATCACACCTCAAGGATCGTGATGGAACCTTATCCCTAGGACTAGTTAAACCTAACATATGATGAGTTATTAATACATTTAAATCAGTTAACCACTAAATATACACCAACAAATGACATATATAGCTAAAAACGATCAATAGTTATACATTTTTCCAAAACCGGTAGTACAGAGTCATAAACTCTATTGAGTTTACTAGAAATATCCAATTACAACACTGTTCTGGAATGAAGGTAAACAGTAGTAAAGAAAGAGAATAGAAGGTGACTCCGAGGTCTGCGAGCGGAATGGCAGGTATACCTTGAAGTCTCCTCAGCAACTCAAACAACTATCTAACATCTGACACACTCCAAAGTAGCTGGATCTGCACAAAAATATGCAAAAGCGTAGTATGCGTACGCCACAACGGTACCCAATAAGTATCAAGACTAACCTCGGTGCAGTAGTAATGAGGTTCAAGTCAAGACACTCACTATTTCAATAACTTGTGCATAATATCAATATAAAGCTAGCAATGAAAAAGCAAAGTAAATAAATGGCAACGAAGGGTAATCATCTGATAAAGCAACAAAATAATCAAAGCACAGATAGAATCCAAGTGAAAGTAAATAAGGGAAAAACAACGACAGTTCTATTCACTAAAATGTTCTGACACAAGATTTACAACAAGAATAACCCCGAGGTACCGCACCTCCTAATCTCAAATCACGAGTCATATACACATGGCATCTCGTGCCCACATTATCAATCACAACCGTACGGACAACTCATGTGCCAATATCACAATCCGCCCGGCGTGTCACGGGCTACCATTCCAACCATATCGCAGAGAAAGAAAATACATAAGAATACATGTACATGTTCAATGAACACCAAGTTTCATACTATTGGACTAGTATAAATGACATGCTATGGTATATGCATATGCAAGTGTACTATCACAGCTCAAATCAACAAGTAATATCAAAGACACCGAGTAGCATATTGGAAACAACACAACAAATCACATAATATGCATGATACACACAAGGAAGTCACACCACCACATGAATATCATCAATAATGTGCCCCCAAGCCATCACATATCATCCCCACATAGCCCCCTTGTCTCGTCGCGTGTGCAACAATAAAGTAAATGCCTGCCTTGTCTTTCCACATGCGCAAACCCTATATATATATATAGAGAGAGAGAGAGACCGCCTTATCTTGCGATATGCGCAATATCAATAATAACAATTACACAACAGAACCTCGTGCAAACACCCCGAAAATCCTCTCGATCAGTCCACATGTGCCAAAACTCACAACAACACAACATATCAATTCACACCATACGTGCCCATATGCCACAATATTGCCAAAACAACAATATCAATATCACAACAATGCGTAGCCCACACCTCGACAACAATGTATACAAGAGTCTCAACAACTATACAATGAAATCGAAGAATAAACTCAACAATGAAAAGATATTCCATGTAATAACCACTTTAATTAAATGCATATGAAAAACCTAGGAGTCTAAACCGGTCAAATACAACATATAAGCTCATGCACACACTCGTCACCTCATGTATACGTCTTTCATATAATTCAAATAATGCAATTAGCCCAAGTCATACGTGGTAGTTCCCCTACACAAGGTTAGGCAAGATACTTACCTCAAAAGCCCTTAATCACACTCTAAAAATGCTTTTTCTCTAAAACTCGCCTCCACTCGGCTCAAATCTAACCAAAATCGACGTAATAATATCAAATAATGCAAGAGATATAAATTTCAATAAATAAAGTTAAGATCTTTACACAATTTTTCAAAAGTAAAAAAAGTCATCCCCTGACTCGCCCGGTCAAAATCCTAGTCGAAGGGTAGATCCTTACTACCCATAATCCCACGACTCCATATATGTGTTTTGTTTTCAAGTCCGAGTTCAATTCGACTCTCAAATCTCAAATTTTTATTTTTTAAAATATAGTCAAAATCCCCCAAACCTTCTCTTAGATTCTCATGCTTTAGATGTTAAATCTCATAAACAATCATGTAATCAAAAGTGGATTAGAATCACTTACCCAACAGTTTGGTATGAAAATTATACTCAAAATCACATCCCATCGAGTCTAGAGTTCTAAAATGTGATAAATGAAGCTATGTCCCGAAATCCCAAATTATATGCCAAGCTACAGAAGTCGCATTTGCAACCTTGGGTTCGCAAATGCGACCACCGCAAATGCGACCCATTGTTCGCAAAAGAGAACACTACAAAACCCACCCAGAAGTCGCAAAAGCGACAAAACCTCGCAAATGCGAAGCTGGGCCTATCACAAAAGCGATGAATAAGCTCGCAAATGCGAACTGGACACCGCCCAGCCACAGTAAAAAATGCGACTAAGTCTTCACAAAAGCGATGACGCAAATGCGGAGCCCTTACCACAAATGCAAAAATGGACAATTTACCAAACCTCACAAATGCGGTGCCCACCTCGCAAATGCGAGGTCAGCAAATGTGAATAGTTTCTCGCATTTGCGAGACCTGAGGCACCATTAAATATCTAGCAGAACTGAAACAGCCCGAAACACTCCGAAACGCATTTGAAACTTATCCGAGCCCTCGGGGCTCCACACCAAACATGCACACAAGTACCTAAACATCATATGAACTCGCTCGCGTGATCAAAACACCAAGATAACATCTGAAACCACGAATCAGACACCAAAACACATGAAAGTGATAATGAAACTCAAAAATTGCTAGAAACACAACCACTCGTCCGATTCATATCAAACCAACTCAGAATGACACCAAATTTTGCATACAAGAAAATTTTGAAAATACGTACATATTCAAGTATCGAAACCAAAATACAAACCCGATAGACATAATTTCAAACCATGGTCAAACTTAACAAAATCCTAAACCTTCAAATTGCCTAGATTCGCCAAAAAGTGCCAAATCAACCTAGGAACCACCGAATCAAATTTCGTTCAGAAGCCTAAGTCCAAAATTACCATCCGGACCTAACGAAACCATCAAAACTCCAATCCGAGATCAACTACACAAAAATCAAACTTAGTTAACTCTTCTAATTCAAAGCTTCTAAATGGGAAACATTCTTCCAAATCAATCCCGAACTACTCGAGAACCTATACCAACAATACACCCAAGTCACGTCACATAATATGAAGACACTAAAGATCTCAAACCATCTAACGGAATGCTAAAGCTCAAAACGAGCGGTCGGGTCGTTATATTCTTCCCCTCTTAAACAAATGTTCATCCTCGAACGTGCCAAGAGTCGCTCCAAAGACATCAAATGACTATATAAACTCACCATACACACACACATATGGGTGATCCCACATCACCCCAATCCACATAATCCCGACAACACCATCTCGACTAAAGTTTATTCCTTTCACCCATACCGATAAGCCTTATATCCAAATTTCAAAATCTAAGAATCCCCTAAAGACCCTATTCTCGCATAAACACACTGTATCAACCTCAACCAGATGCAACAAATCATGCATACATCCACAAGGTATAACCAAACGACGTAACACATCACCCATATACCCATAGCAACAACTCTGACCATAACAACTATCTATTATCAAACCCGGTATCGGTAAATAACCTCATAACAACTAGAACCTTATTCCAAACATTCACAATACTAATAATGATATAAGAAACATTTGAAACTCATAAATAATCACCCGACCAACAAGCCACACTAGACGCCACTTGGGCACATACATCGCAATTTGAGCCCAACAAGCACGGCCAAAAAGCAAGTCCAACAGGTACAACTCCCCAATGGTGCCATACTATGAATCCATACTGCAAGGAAGAAGCAAACGACATGCAACAACCATTACAAATCTCATCCTAACTTAACTCCTCCGCAGCTTGCAGACCGGACCAAACATACCTATCTATACAAAAATATGAGGATCCCATCCTCAACTCAGATTCACAAGTAAGATAAATATCCCATCAACCGAAAACCTTTTACTAACTTACTCCCGTAGAACAAGACCACAACATGTAACAAACTTCCCATACTTGTACAGCACCCCAAATAACAAGTCGTAGCCAGACCATTCATAAATCACATCAAAACCTATCGTATTAAGTAACAGAAAGTCCACCATAGTATTATAACCCACAATAGTGAACAAACCAGAATGATAGACACTGTCTACCACAGTAGAATCCCCCAATAGGTTCCGACACATAAATAAAGTACAAGAATCACGAAACATATCCAAATATGAAGTAAGGTAGGATGACTCTTACCAATAAATAGGACTAGATCAAAATAAAATTAATGCATCTTTATAACAAACCATAACCATACCTATAGTGACATCATCTAGTGTAGTGGCCTCATCCGTACCGGGGAAAGCATAACAATGGGTTGGGCCTCCCGCTTTAGGACGCCCTCTACCCACATATCCCCCATCTCTAGTTGGCTATGAAGCAGAAGTAGCGACGATAGCGGAACCCATCGCCTGAGTACTCTGTTGTGGCACACCCGCCCGGAGTCTGGGACAATCTCTCACCGTGTGCCTAGTATTCCCGCACTCAAAACAACCTATTTGCTAATGTGGCTATAGGAGCTATCCGTAACAAATGGTTGGGACCCATGGATACCTGTAGCACCATGTGAATCCTGAAGTCCACGAGGCTTCTTAGCCTCCCTCTTCCCTCTCTAGACCGCGGATGCAATCCATCCTCCTGGAGATCTCCACAACCTGCTGAAATAAAGTATTAGTCTCCAACTTCCGTGCCATCCCCAGTCTGATAGCAAAACTGAGCCCCTCGATAAATCCGTGGACTCTCTCTAACAGTAGAAACCAAAGCAGGTGCATGCTGAGATAACTCACTAAACCTCATAACGTACTCAGACATGATCATAGTCCCCTGTCTCAACTGCACGAACTCTGTGCGCCACGCATCCCTGAGGGTCTGTGGAACAAACTCCTACAAAAACAGGTCAACCCCGCTCACCTCAACTATTTCCTTAGTACGCAGAATATGGTGACACTGATCTAGAAAACCCTGTGCATTATCAGAAACCGCGCCATTAAAAATAGGAGGATCATACTTCTTGAACCTCTCTAACCTTTTCTGCTCCATCTCTGACGATGCTGGCCAGACCTCAGACTGAACTGCGACCACTGGTTCTACCAGCATAACACCTGGAACCTGACCAACATGAGCTGGCTGCTCTACAGTATGGGCGGTGGGAGTCTGAGCTCCTCCCCCAGCCTGAGAAGTAGCTGGTGCAGCCGGAATCAATACCGCATGAGCCAATGTACCAAACATGCTCAAGAAATGTTCTAAAGTCTCATGAAGTCTAGGGTAGCAACAGGCACCTCCAGTTCCTGCTCCCCACCTGGAGCTACTAGTGGCTCCTCAACGGCTACTCTAGCAGGTGCTCTAGCTGTAGCATGTGCTCCTCAGGTCTCTGCCTTGACCTCTACCCCGACCTTTAGCCCTAGGCAGCATTGTCAGTAACTGCATCTCGAGTTCTCACCATCTGTGACAGAATAGAAAAACAAAGGCTCAAACTCCGAGATCACAAATCCGCACGATATGAGTGAAAGAAGTTAAATTTTTCATACGAGTTCTGTAGCCTCTCGAAGATAAGTATAGACGTTCCGTACCGATACGCAAGACTCTACTAAACTTGCTTATGACTTGTATCACCTATGAACCTAGAGATTTGATTTGTATTGACCCAAAATCCCACCTCAAGGATCGTGATGGCACTTAGTACCTAGGACTAGGGAAGCCTAACACATGATGAGTTATTAATAGATTTAAACCATTTAACAATTGAATATAATCTAGTAAATGACATACATAGCTAAAAACGATCAATAGTTATTCATTTTCCGTAAACTGGTAGTACGGAGTCATAAGCTCTAGTGAGTTTACTAGAAATATCTAATTACAACATTGTTCTAAAATAAAGGTAAATAGTAGTAAAGAAAGACAATAAAAGGTGACTCCAAGACATGCGAGCGAAATGGCAGGTATACCTTGAAGTCTTCTCAGCAACTCAAACAACTATCCAATGTCAGACACGCTCCGAAGTACCTGGATCTGCACAAAAATGTGCGATAGCGTAGATTGAGTACACTATAGCGGTACCCAATAAGTATCAAGACTAACCTCGATGGAGTAGTGACGAGTTTCAAGTCAAGACACTCACTAATCCAATAACATGTACATAATATCAATATAAAGCTAACAACAGAAAAGCAAAGTAAATAAATAGCAACAAAGGGTAATCATGTGATAAAGCAACAAAATAATCAAAGCACACATAGAATACAAGTGAAAGAAAATAAGGGAAAAACGGTAGTTCAATTCATCAAAACATTTCGAAACAAGTTTTACAACAAGATCAACTCGAGGTACTGCTTTTTGTTAAAATGGTTACAGAGGATCTCATCTTAAATTCTATAAATGTTAATGACAGCTCTTGATAAGCTTGCTTTGGGTTAAACGGCTATCTATGCTATTAAATTGTCGACCATACATCCTAATCTCAAATCACGAGTCCCAATTAACGAATCATATACACATGACACCTCATGCCCACATTATCAATCACAACCGCACGGACAACTCACATGCCAATATCACAATCCGCCCGATGTGGTCACAGGCTCAATATCCTAATCTGTCTGACATGGTCACATGATCATTATCCCAAACCGCCCGGCGTGGTCACGGGCTACTAGTCCAACCATATCACAGAGAAAGCATATGCACTAGAATACATGTACAAGTTCAATAAACAACAAGTTTCATACACCTGGACTTATATAAATGACATGTTACAACGTATGCATGTGCAAGTGTACTATCACACCTCAAATAAATGAGTAATATCAGAGATACCGAGTAGCACATTGGAAACAACACAACTAATAACGTAACATGCATAACACACACAAGGAAGTCACACCACCACATGAATATCATCAATAATATGCCTATGCCATCACATATTATCCCCACATAGCCCTATTGTCTCTCCGCATGTGCAACAATAAAGGAAATGCTCTTGTCTCACCACACGCGCATCAAATAATTATCCCACCTTGTCTCGCCACATGCGCAAACCCTATATATAGCCCGCCTTTTCTTGCCGCGTGTGGAATATCAATAATAACAATATCATGACAGAACCTCATGCAAACACCCCAACAATCCTCTTAACAAGTCCACACGTGCCCAAAATCACAACAACACAACATATCAACTCGCACCACACGTGTCTATATGCCATAATATTTCCAAAACAACAATACCAATATCACAACAACGCATAGCCCGTGGATCAACAAAAATGTATACAAGAGTCTCAACAACAACACAATGAAATGAAAGAATAAACTTAACAATGAAAGTATATTCCATGTAATAACCACTTCTAATAATGCGCATAAATAACCTAAGAGTCAAATACCACATATAAGCCCGTGCACACACTCGTCACCTCATGTACATGTCTTTCACATAATTCCAATAATGCAATTAGTCCAAATCCTATGGGTAGTTTTCTCACACAAGGTTAGACAGGATACTTACCTCAAAAGCCCTCAATCAATACTCTAAAAATGCTTTTCCTCTAAAATTCACTTCCACTCGACTCAAATCTAACCAAAATCGACTTAATAACATCAAATAATGCAAGAGAAACTAATTTTAATAAATAAAGTTAAGATTTTTACCCAATTTCGCAAAAGTCATCAAAAGTTAACCCCACACCCGCCCGATCAAAACCCGAGTCGAAGAGTAGATCTTGACTACCCATAATCCCGCGAATCCATATATATGTTTTGTTATAATATCCGAGTCTAATTCGACTATCAAATCTCAAATTTTTATTTTTCAAATCATAAACCTCTCTTAGATTCTCATGATTTAGATGTTAAATCTAAAAAACAATAATGTATTATTATCAAAAGTGGATTAAAATCACATACCCAATAGTTTGGTATAAAAATCTTTCCTCTAAATTGCCTCCCACTGAGTCTAGTGTTAAAATGTGATAAATGAAGCTAAGTCCCATAATTCCAAATTATATGCCCATCTGCAGAAGTCGCATTTGCGACTACCAAAAATGCGCCTTATTGTTTGCAAAAGCAAACACTACGGAACCCACCAAGAAGTTGCAAAAGTAACAAAAGCCTCACAAATGCGAAGCTGAGCATATCGCAAAATCGACGAATGAGCTCGCAAATGCGAACTGGCCACCGCCCAGCCACAGTCGCAAATGCGACTAAAGCTTCGCAAAAGCGATGTCGCAAATGCGAAGTCTTATCGCAAATGCGAAAATGGCCAACATACCCAAACCTCACAAATGCAGTTCCCATCCCGCAAATGTGAGGTTCGCAAATATGAATAGTGTCTCGCATTTGCGAGACCTGAGGCACCAACAAAGATCCAGCAAAACTGAAACAACCCGAAACACTCCGAACGCGTCCGAAACTCACCCGAACCTTCGGGGGTCTACATCAAACATCCACACAAGTACTTAAACATCATGCGAACTCACTCGCGTGATCAAACACCAAGATAACATCCGGAACCGCGAATCGGACACCAAAATACATGCAAATGATAATGAAACTCAAGAATTGCTAGAAACACAACCATGCATCCGATTCCTACCAAACCAACTTGGAATGATACCAAATTTTGTAGAGAAGTCACAATTGACAACACGGACCCATTCCAAGTTCTGAAACCATAATTCGAACCCGATAGCCATAAAGTCAAACCATGGTCAAACTTAAGAAAGTTCTAAACCTTCAAATTGCCAACTTTCGCCAAAAGTGCCAAATCAACCTAGGAACCTCCGAATCTAATTCCAACCATACGCGTAAGTCCAAAATTACCATCCGAACCTAACAGAACCATCAAAACTCCAATCCGAGATCAACTACGCAAAAGTTAAATTTAGTAAACTCTTCCAACTTAGCTTCTAAAACGGGAAACATTATTCTAAATCAATCCTGAATCGCTCGAGAATCGAAACCAACCATACATGAAAGTCACAACACATAATACAAAGCCACTCAAGATCTCAAACCACTAAACGGAATGCTAAAGCTAAAATCGATCATTCGGATTGTTACATTCTCCCCCTCTTAAGCAAACGTTCATCCTCGAACGTGCCAAGAGTCACTCCAAAGCCATCAATTCACTGTATAAACTCACCATACATATACACGCTGGTGATCCCACATCAACCCAATCCACAAAACCCGATAACACCATTCGACTGAAGATTATTCCTTTCAGCCATACCGATAAGGCTTAAAACCATATTTTAACATCCAAGCATCCTCCAAAGACCCGATTCTCACATAAACACATTGTATCAAACTCAAATAACTGCAAAAATTTATGCATACATCCACAAGGTATAACCATACGATGTAACGCATCACCTATATTCCTATAACAACAAATCTGACCACAACAACTGCCCATTACCAAACCTAGTACGGGTAAATAGCCTCAAAATAGCTAGAACCTTATTCCAAACTTTCATAACACTGATAATGATATAACAAAACATGTGAAACTCATAACTACTCACCCGACTGACAAGCCACACCAAATGCCTCCTGGGCACATACATCGCAATCTGAACCCAACAAGCACAACTCGAACATGATAAAATATGGAAAGAGTTACACATGAGAGAACCATCAAGAAAGTCCACCAGGTACAACTCCCCGTCAGTAGCATACTTTGAATCCATCCCACAAGGAAGAAGCAAAACACATGCAACAACCATAATAAATCTCATCCTATCTTAACTCCACCGTGGCCCGTAGCCCGGCTCAAACATACCGATCCACACAAAAACATGTGGATCCCATACACAACTCGAATTCAAAAGTAAGATAAACATACCATCAACCAAAAACTTTTCACTTACTCACAATCATAGAACAAAAGCACAACATGTAACGAACTTCCCATACCTATAGAGCACCCCAAATCACAAGTCGTAGGCAAATTATCCATAAATCACATCAAAACCTATCGTATTAAGGAACAGAAAGTCCACCCTAGTATATCCACCCTAGTATTATACCCCTCAATAGTGAACAAACCAGAACGAGAGACATGGTTTACCACAGTAGAATCCCCCAACTGGTGCAGACACTTAAACATAGTACAAGAATCACAAAACATATCCATATATGAAGTAAGGTAGGATGACTTTCACCAATAAATAGGAACAAATCAAAATGAAACTAATGCATCACTATAACAAACCGTAACCATACCTGTAGCGACATTATCTGGTGCAGTGGCCTCAACCCTACTCGGGAAAGCATAACAACGGGCTAGGCCTCCCGCTCTAGGATGCTCTCTACTCGCCTGTCCCCGATCTCTAGCTATTTGTGTAGGTGTAGTAGCCACTGAAGTAGACCCCAAAGCCTGAATACTCCGTTGTGGTTTACCCGCTAAAATTTGGGACAATCTCTCACCATGTGCTTGGTATCCCCACACTCAAAACAACCTCTATGCTGATGTGGTTGTGGGAGCTATTCGGAATGAGTGCTCAGGAACCATGGATAACCGAAGCACTATGTGAAACCTGAAGTGCAGACTGAACTAGCTGACCCACAAAACCACTATTATGACACGCCATTCCCCCAAAATAAAGATCAGTGGATCTTCCTGTTCCATGAGGCTATTTAGCCTCCCCATCCTCCCTTTCTAGATCGCAGATGCACTCTATCCTCTTGGCGATCTCCATAACCTATTAAAATGAAGTATCAGTCTCCAACTCCCATGCCATCCCCAGTCTAAGACCACAACTAAGCCCCTCATTAAATGTGTGGACTCTCTCTTTAATAGGAGAAACCAAAGAAAGTGAATGATGAGATCCCTGCGCAACCTCAAAAGTTGTGCCACTGAAAGTAGGTAGATCATACTTCTTGAACCTCTCTAACTTCTTTTGCTCCACCTTTGACGCCACTGGCCTGAACTCAAGCTGAACCGCGACCACTTGCTATACCGACATAACACCCAGAACCTGACCAACATGAGCCCGCTGCTCTAGAGTATAGGCAGTGGGAGTCTGAGCTCCTCCCCAATCTTGATAAGTAGCTGGTGCAACCTGAATCAATTTCCCCAGAGCCAATGTACTAAACATGTTCAGGAAAGGTGACAAAGTCTCCTGAGGTCCCGGGGTAGAAACAAGCACTTCCGGTGCCTGCTCTCCAATCGGAGCTACTTGTGGCTCCTCAGCTGTAGCACGTGCTCCTCCTCAGCCTCTTCCTTGACCTCTACCCCGGCCTCTAGCAACACCAACCCTGGGGGCAGCATCGTTAGTAACTACAACTCATTTTCTAACCATCTATGAGAGAATATAAGAACAAAGGCCTAAACTCCAAAATCACAAATCCGCACGATATAAAGGAAAAAAGTGAAATGTTTCCTAAGAGATCCATAGCCTCTCGAATATAAGTACAGATGTCTCCGTACTGATCCACAAGACACTACTAAACTTTCTTATGACTCGTAGCACCAATGAACCTTGAGCTTGGACACCAACTTGTCACGATTCAAAATCCCATCTCAAGGATCATGTTAGCACCTAGTCCCTAGGACTAGGTAAGCCTAACATATGATGAGTTATTAACAGATTTAAACCATCTACCATTAAATGTAAACCAGTAAATTACATACATAGCTTAAAATGATCCATAGTTATACATTTTTCCAGAACCCGGTAGTATGGAGTCAAAAGATCTACTGAGTTTACTAGAAATATCTAATTACAACACTGTTCTGTAATAAGGGTAAACAGTAGTAAAGAAAGACAACAGAAGGTGACTTCGAGGCCTGTGAGCGGAATGGTAGGTATACCTTGAAGTCTCTTCAGTAACTTAAACATCTATATAATATCTGGCACGCTCTGAAGTACCTGGATCTGCACAAACATATACAGCATAGTATGAGTACACCACAATAGTACCCAGTAAGTATCAAGACTAACGTAGGTGGAGCAGTGACGAGGTTCAAGTCAAGACACTCACTAATCCAATAACCTATGTATATAAATCTAACAACGGAAAAGCAAAGTAAATAAATGGCAACGAAGGGTAATCATATGATAAAGCACCAAAATAATCAAAGAACAAATAGAATACAAGTGAAAGCAAATAAGGGATAAATAACGACAATTCTATTCATCAAAATGTTCCGACACAAGATTTACAATAAGAATCATCCCGAGGTACTACACCTCCTAATCTCAAATCACGAGTCCCAAATCACGAATCATATACACATGGCACTCCATGCCCACATTATCAATCACAACCACACGGACAACACACGTGCCAATATCATAATCCGCCCAATGCGGTCACATGCTCAATATCACAATTGGCGTAGCGTGGTCACATGCTCATTATCCTAAACCGCCCGACATGGTTACAGGATACTATTCAAACCATATCGCAGCGAAAGCAGATACATAAGAATACATGTACATGTTCAATAAACATCAAGTTTCATACTCCAGGACTGGTATAAATGACATGTTACGGTGTATGCATGTGTAAGTGTACTATCACAAGTCAATTCAACAAGTAATATTAGAGACACCAAGTATCATATTAGAAACAACACAGCAAATCATGCAATATGGATGACACACACAAGGAAGTCACACCACCACACGAATATCATCAATAATATGCCCCAAGCCATCACATGGCATCCCCATATAGCTCCCTTGTCTCGCCGCATGCGCAACAATAAAGTAAATGCCCGTCTTATCTTGCCACATGTGCATTAACAATTATCCCACCTTGTCTCGCCACATGCGCAAACCCGATATATATATATATATATATATATATATATATATATATATATATA
>AWOL01S0047067.1:0-205067 GCA_000715115.1 Nicotiana otophora | reverse complement strand
GCACACCCGATATATATATATATATATATATATATATATATATATATATATATATATATATATCAGAGACATATGTATATATCCCACCTTATCTCGCCGCATATGCAATATCAATAATAATAATAATAATGGTATGGCAGAACCTTGTACAAAACCCACGACAATCGTATAAACAAGTCCATATGTGCCCAAGGTCACAACAACACAACATATCAACTCACATTACACGTGGCCATATGCCACAATGTTGCTAATATAACAATACCAATATCAAAACAATGCGTAGCCCACGACTCAATAATAATGTATACAAGAATCTCAACAACAACACAATAAAACAGAAGAATAAACCCAACAATGAAAATATATTCCATGTAATAACCACTTCTATTAATGCACATAAATAACCTAAAAGTGTAAACCGATCAAATACCATATATAAGCCCGTGCACACACTCTTCACCTCATGTACACGTCTTTCATATAATTCAAATAATGCAATTAGACCAAATCCAATGGGATAGTTCCCCCACACAAGGTTACTCAAGATACTTACCTTAAAAGCCCTCAATCAATGCTCTAAAAATAGTTTTCCTCTAAATTTCATCTTTGCTCGGCTCAAATATTACCAAAAGTGAATTAATAACATCAAATAATGCAAGACAAACCAATTTCAATAAATAAAGTTAAGATCTTTACACAATTTTCCAAAAGTCAATAAAAGTCAACCCCGAGCTAGCCCGGTCAAAACTCGAGTCAAAGAGTAGATCTTGTCTATCCATAACCCCACAGGTTTATATATGTGTTTTGTTTACAAATCCGAATCCAATTCGACTCTCAAATCTCAAATTTTATTTTTCAAAACATAGTCAAAACCCCCAAATATTCTCGTAGATTCTCATGATTTAGATGTTAAATCTCATAAATAATCATATAATATAATCAAAAGTGGATTAAAATGTCACGCCCCAAAATCGAGGAGCGCGACCGGCGCTCAACCGAGTGAACCCGACCGAGCAAACCTATTAGATTTCCTTCTACCCAAACTCATCCATGAATAAATAGGATACTCATTTTCGTTAATTAGACAATAAGATGATCATGTCTGCAATACCAATTTCTTACCATAAGTTACTTCATTTTGAAGTCTCAAATTTCTCACACATTTTCATAGTCTGAAGTGGAAATAGTAATTCAAACACAACATAACTAGTTTGACTTCCCCAGCACCAATACACAACCCACACTATGTCTACGGAGCCTCTAATAGATACAAAAGAGTACTATGATAATACCAGCAATAAGGCCCCGACTATACCTCAAACACAATACACAAGGAACAAAAGATACATGACCCCGAAATGAAGTGGGGCTCACCAAGTCAGCTGGGAAGAGGATGTGCCGCTATCACTGATCAATGTCTCATGCTGTGGAACCACCTGCATCCATTGAAGATGCAGTGCCCCCGGCAAAAGGGACGTTAGTACATATGGAATAGTACTAGTATGAATGACAAAATACCCTCTCAATAGAATGGTAAATAATACAAACAAGAATATAATAATATCAATGGAAGCATTAAACAACATCAAACCTCAATTTAGGATCAAGATAGTGTTCAAATTAATTTTCGTATTTGTTAAATTGGGGATTCTTAGTACCGATATACCATCGTTCACAATACCATTATTCACAATAACAATACCACCGTACTCTTAGCACGGAGTCCGATCACGACCCGATTGGCTAGGCTATCTCATTAGAGACATCAACCACAATCACCCTCAATATCATTACCACCGTACACCGAGTCCGATCACAAACCGATCGGCTAGGCTATCTCATTAGAGATATCAACCACAAATCACAATTTCAATTACAATTTCCAGCAAAATTACCACCATGTGTGCGGCATGATGTCCGATCACGACCCGATCGGGTAGGCTATCTTATTCGAGACATCAACCTTTTTATATCAATCATCGCATTTCATAATTCTTTCACATATTTTAATTTCATTGGCACTATTGGCCATAATTATAAAATCATTCTTGGCACGTTGATCGTGTTTAGTATTTCATGCTCACCTTTTCACTTTCTAACATCAACATTATCATCAACAACAACAACGATTCAAATCAAGGCATGTAGTACAAATGTGAGCAATTAAGAATCTAAGGCAGATAGAAATTCTTCACAAAATTTGGCATAATAGCCTTCGTTTGAACTTGACTTGAAGTCGAACATTTTTAATGCGCAACCCATATTTTTAATACATTCTCAATTGATAATATAACATGAATAAAGTATTTGGGACACTTATTGAACATATACCTTTCAACACAATATTACAAGGAATAGCCAATTTTATAGTGAATCACTTGGGACTTACATAGATTACATGAATATCGTGGGATTCAATTCTAAGAGAAGACTTTAGCCAACATACCTCAATGGAGCTTCCTTTAACTCTAAAATGTTACGGAATTCTTAGCAACTTCAATCTATTATAGAAATATAACAAATTGAACCAAAATTAGGAAGATGATCATGGTTCTAGCTCATTTGAGCATTTTATCAAACACTAGGTGTGCATTAAGGTTTCAAGGTCCTTTTATGGAGGATTCTATCATCCCACAACCTATTCTTTACCATTTTAGCTCAACAATCTTTCTACACCCTTTGATAACACATGCATGTAAGATGAACAACTCCCATGCTCAGAAATTATGTTACTAATTACCCAATTATAGACAAAATTCGAAATTGAGGGTTAGGGTGTAGAATCTTACCTTTAGGATGAAGACCTAGTGAGTTTTCCTTGTTAATCTTCCAAGTTTCGAGAAATTGAAGAAAAAATTATTGAATAACACTTTCCCACTCTAGGGCACTCTCTCACTCTAAAAGTGTCAGATATTTGTGCAAAAATGGTACAAATCGTCTATTTAACGAAGTAGGGACGGGTTATAAAAACCCAAAAATGAAGCCCCAGAACAGGTTCTGCGATCGCATATCTGATCGCATAATTGATACGTGGTCCGCATAATAGGCCGTGAAATGGCCCTCCGAAAATGGGTTGGCCTGCCTCACTTTGCGACCATTATGTGGACCACAGACCAATTGTGCGGTCGCATAATGCGCCGCAGACCTGTTTTGCGGCCGCATAACGCGCCACAGAACCTCCCTCTGCAAAATCCCATGACTGATTATGCAATTAAAGTGCAGCCCGGGAAATGAATTTGCGGTCGCATAATGGATCGCGAAATGACTTCAAAACTCCCTAGTTTCCTGCCTCAGTCTGCGACCATTATGCGGTCCGCATAGTGATTTTGGGGCCGCAGAAGTGCCTTTCTTCTGCCCAATTTTTTGTCTCTTTACTTTCTAGTGCATTGTTCAACCCAAAAAGTCTGAGCCGCGGCTCGCAAGCTCGCACCTAGTCTGGCACTTCGAACCTTACTTTCCTTATACGAAACTTTAAAGGGCTTTACACTTAAGTACTTTGAATTTTTTTTTCTGGGGTGTTACATTTCTCCCCCGTTTAGGATCATTCGTCCTCGAATGAGGGTCAAAATCCGTCATTAGCATTTAGTGTGGTCCAATTGTTAGTTCACACACACCAGTAATTTCAATATTTGGCTAACTCCCTAAATCTCCAAACATTTCGCCAGAGTCTCCCCTGCAACTGGGCCTATCCACCTGTCCGAGAATCTCAGAAACCCATCCTATCAACATATATATAACCAATGATGCAATATTACATAAGAACAACACCAACCGTGGCCTCATAAGCAATATATTGCCAGGAAGAAGGAACACCCTTAACATCAACTGTACAATGATACATAATTCATAGAAAGTAAGTCTTAGAATTTTTATAGATCACAACTTTATAAATACATGGCTATTCAAACAAATAAGGATACTTTTTCTTCATTTCTTCCTCGGCCTCCCAAGTAGCCTCTTCAACATGTTGGTTTCGCCATAACACTTTCACGGAGGCAATTTCTTTATTTCTCAACTTTCGGACTTGCCGATCAATAATAGAATCTGGAATCTCTTCATAAGTCAATTTCTCATTAACCTCAATAGTCTCAACTGGAACAATGAGTGCCGGGTCTCCAACTACTTTCTTCAACATAGACACATGAACACCGGGTGCACTAATGACATCTCTGGTGGTAGCTCAAGCTTGTACGCCACCTCACCAATTCTCTGAATGATTCTGTATAGTCCGAGATACCTCGGACTCAATTTTACTTTCTTACCAAATCACATTACACCTTTCATGGGGGAAACCTTCAAGAATTCCCAACCATCTTCTTTGAACTCCAAATCCCTATGACAAACATCCGAGTAGGATTTCTGATGACTCTGAGCAGTCTTCAACCACTCCTTAATGATTTTAACTTTTTCCATAGCCTGATGCACGAGGTCTGGCCCTATCAACTCTGCTTCCCTAATTTTGAACCACCTAATGGGAGATCTACATCTCCTTCCCTATAAAGCCTCGAACAGTGCCATCTGAATGCTAGCATGATAACTATTGTTGTAGGCAAATTCTATGAGTGGCAAATGATCATCCCAACTTCCTTTGAAGTCTAGAACAGAAGCGCGCAACATATCCTCGAGCGTCTGAATAGTCCGCTCTGCCTGCCCGTCCGTCTGTGAGTGAAAGGCTGTTCTAAGATTCACCTGAGTACCCAAACCTTGCTGAAATTTCTTCCAAATATTAGAAGTGAATTGTGCTCCCCGATCAGAAATGATAGAAACTGGAGTGCCATGCAACCTGACTATTTCTTTGATATACAACTAAGCATACTGTTTCGCTGTGTCGGTAGACTAACCGGCAAAAAGTGTGCTGATTTCGTGAATCGATCCACAATCACCCAAATTGAGTCAAACTTGCGCGGAGTGCGCGATAGTCCTACCACAAAGTCCATATTAATCATTTCCCACTTCGACATTGGAATTTCTATGTTATGTGCCAACCTACCGGGCTTTTGGTGTTCGGCCTTCACTTGCTAGCAATTTAAATATCTCGCCACAAAGTCCGCTACATTTCTCTTCATATCATTCCACCAATATACTTCCTTAAGATTATGATACATTTTTGTAGAATCTGGGTGCACGGAATACCTAGAAGTGTGAGCTTCAGTCATAATTCTTTCCCGGAGACCATCCACGTTTGGAACACATAATCTTCCTTGGTACTTTAGTCTACCAGCATCCATTCCAAGAGAAAAGGCCATGGTCTTATGTTTATGAATCCCCTCTTTAAATTGTGCCACGAACCTTACTTTCCTTATGCGAAATTTTACGGGGCTTTACACTTAAGTACTTCGATGTTTTTTCTCGGGGTGTTACATAAAATCGCTCACCCAATAGTTTGGTATGAAATTTTCTCCTCAAAATTGCCTACCACCGAGTCTAGAGTTCTAAAATGTGAAAACATAAAGCTAAGTTCCAAAATTTCAAATTATATGCCCAACTGCAGAAGTCGAATTTGCGACCTTGGGTTCGCAAAAGCAAAAATTTCCAAAACACCCAGAAGTCGCAATACTGAGAAAAGCCTCACAAATGCAAAGCTAGGCCTATCCCTAAAGCGATGAATGAGCTAGCAAATACGAACTGACCACTGCCCAGCCATAGTCGCAAATGCGACTAATGCTTCGCAAAAGCGACTAATGCTTCGCAAAAGCGATGTCGCAAATGCGGAGCCCTTATCGCAAATGCAAAAATGGCTAATATACCCATACCTCATAAATGTAGTGCACACTTCACAAATGTGAGGTCCGCAAGTGCGAACAATGTCTCTCATTTGCGAGACCTGAGACACTAACAAAGATCTAGCAGAACTTAAATAACCCAAAATACTCCAAAACGTGTCCGAAACTTCACGCGAACCCTTGGGGCTCCACACCAAACATCTACACAAGTACATAAACATCATATGAACTCACTTGCATGATCAAATCACCAAGATTACATCCAGAACCACGAATCAGACACCGAAACAAATGCAAATGACAATGAAACAAAAGAATTGCTAGAAAAACAATCATGCGTCCCATTCCTATCAAACCAACTCGAAATGACACTAAATTTTGCAGAAGAGTCACAATTGGCAAAACAGACCTATTCCAAGTTCTGAAATCATAATCACCCGATAGCCACAAATTCAAACCATGGTCAAACTTAAGAAAATTCTAAACCTTCAAATTGTCAGCTTTCGTCAAAAGTGCCAAATCAACTTAGGAACCTCCGAATCTAATTCCGTCCCCACTCGTCCATACTCCTAAGTCCAAAATTACCACCCGGACCTAATGGAACCATCAAAACTCCGATAAGAGATCAACTACACAAAAGTTAAACGTAGTTAACTCTTCCAACTCAAATCTTCTAAAATGGGAGACATTCTTTCAAATCAATCCTGAACCGCTCGAAAAACAAAACCGACCATACGCGTAAGTAAAATCACATAATATTAAGCCACTTAAGATCTCAAACCACCGATCGGAAAGCTCAAAATGACCGATTGGGTCGTTATATTTCTTAGCACTTATGACGACCCGATCAGTTATTTTGTGTAATTGCACCATGTTTCCTGTTTTGACTTTACACACATGTGTGTTTATGGTTTTATGACTTATAGGGTTGATTAGTTTCATTCCGATAAGATTTCGGGCTGATTTGGAATCCTTGATTCTTGACTTAGAAGCTTAGAATTGTTCACCAAACTTTGAATTTTATGAAAACGACCCCAGAATGGTGGTTTGATTGCTTCAATAACTTTGTATCATGATTTTGGTCTTGAGCGTATTTCCGGAATAGCATTCGGAAGTCCGTAGGTTGATTTATGTTGCTTTGCTGAAATTTGGCAAGTTAAAGTTAAAACATTTGATCGTAGGTTGACTTGTAGCTATCAGGCTCGGAATTTGATTTTGGGACTTGGAATAGGTCTGTTATGCTATTTAGAACTTGTCTGAAAAATGTGGTCTCATTTGGAGTTGAATTGATAGGGTTCGGACGCTTAGTTGCAATTCTAGTAGTTCTTGAACTTTACTTTGAAATTCATGCATTTTAGTGTTCGATTCATAGTTCTAGATGTTATTTTTGTGTTTTGATCATGCGAGCATATTTGTATGATCTTTTTAGACTTGTGTGGATGTTTGGTTTGGAGCCCCAGAGGCTCGGATGTGTTTCAGACATGTTTCAGAATAAATTGGATTGAAAATGGAATTGCTGGTGTTGCTGGTGCTCTGTTATCACAATTGTGAGCACCAGCCTTGCAATTGCGAAGGTGACATGCGGGTCTCTGATGTCGAAATTGCGACTAGCCCCTTCGCAATTGCAAAGTCAGCAGGCCTGAGGCATGGGTCGCTTTTGGGAACAAATGTTCGCTTTTGCGAAGAAGTCCAGTTTCGCAATAGCGAAGCCTTTGTCGCAATTGCAACCATTGTTGAGGCTGTCAGGGTTTGAAAATGTGATCCCTAGTCCGCAATTGCGAGGGTTCACAAATGTGAACCCTGTGTCGCAAATGCGATATCTGCAACTAGACAAAAGGGTCGGGAGTCGGGATTTTTCAACATATTCTCTCATTTTAGAACCCTAGACTCGACAGGAGACAATTTGGAGAGGGTATTTTCATCTACAAACATTGGGTAAGTGATTCTAATCAATTTTCAACTATATTTCATCAATATATCTTAGATATGAATCAAAGTGGAAATTTGTGAAACTTTGTCATGTTTTTGAAAAATAAGAATATACGTTTTGAGGGTCGATTTGGACTTCGATTTTGAAACTAATCACTTATATGAAATCGTGGGGTTATGGGTAGTCGAAATATACCCTTGGACCCGGGTTTTGATCGGGCTGGACTCGGGATGACTTTTGTTGACTTTTTGGGAAAAGTGTAAAGATCATCGCTTTATCTATTATAATTGTTTTCCCCTGTATTATTTGATGATATTAAATCAATTTTGGTTAGATTTGAGCCGTGTGGCGGTAAAATTTAGGGGAAAAGCTATTTCCGAGTGTTGATTTTTCCTAGTTGAGGTAAGTATATTTCTTAATTTTGTATGGGGGAACTATCCCTTAGGATTTGGGATTGATTGTGTTATTTATGGTATGTGACATCCGCGTATGCAAGGTGACAAGTCGGTACACGGGTTGTATGTGGTATTTGGCCAGTTTAGGTTACTTAGACTCTTTCCATGCCTTAATTGAATTTTCATATCATGTTGTAAATTCTCATAGTCAATCTACTCTTACTTGTGTTAGTCAATCCTTACATGCCTTATTTGACTTTGTTAACACTTGTTCTACATCTTACTTGATACTTTGCTCTTATGTTTTAGTTGAAATTGTTGCCTCTTTCATTATTACATGTTATCCCTTCCATTGTTGACTTATGCTTAATTGAAGTCATTGCCACATGTTATCTCTTCCATTGTTGATTTATCCTTACTTGAAGTCATTGTTACAAATTACCTCTTCCATTGTTGACTTATCCTTATTTAAAGTCCTCGTTACATGTTATCTATCACATCGTGATTTATTCTTGTTTGATATTGTGGTTACACATTATCTCTCTCATTGATGAGTTATTGGTGTTGAATTGTGAAAGCCGTTATCACATTGAGACAAAATTGTTAATTATTGAGATATCTTCCTTGTTGAGAAATTTACATTCATTGTTATTGTTAATATTCTTGTACACATTGTGGCTGAGCCATGGGCTATTGTTGTGGAAACATTGATATTGTTGATTATTGACAAGTTGCGGCATATAGGCACTTTTGGTGCGAGTTGTTATTGTGATGTAATATCGACGCACATGCGGCGGTATACAGATAGGGGTTAATGTTCATGCAGTGGCATAAGATGGGACTTATGTTTATATTACTAATAAGGTAATTACTTGAAGCCACACAGCATTATAGGGTGGGCTAAAGTGCGTGTAGCTATGTCAGAAAGAATGTTTGCAAAACTATTTAAACGTAAGGCTCATGAGGTAGTATAAGGAAAGATTATGATTGAAATTGAGAAATGTGAATACGAGGCGATACCTCGGTTGTGCTTCTTGTTGTATACGAGGCGCTACCTTGGTTGTGATTCTTGTTATATACGAGGCGGTACCTCAGTTGTGATTCTTGTTGTATACGAGGCGATACCTCGGTTGTGATTCTTGTTATTCATCTCATGTTGAAAAGAGTTATTGGTGAAACACTTCTTGTTGTGTTATTCTTCCTTGTCTTAGGAGTTTTTGTCCGCATTTGACTGTTGTGGTTCTCCTTAATTTCTTCCTTCATATTATCTCTATGCTTACAATTCTGTCATTAGTCTATGTTATTAACTTGTTTCGTAGCATTTATTTCTCCGTTCTCTATTACTTCTAGTTATAATGTTTTTATTCTATTTATTATGTCCTAGCAGGTGTCTTGACATGGCCTCGTCACTACTCTACCGATGTTAGGCTTGATACTTACTAGGTACCGTTGTGGTGTATTCATACTACGCTTCTGCACATCTTATTGTGCAAATCCAGGTACATCTGCTCGTGCTGTACATTAGTGTTTGGTTGTAGCCGTCATCCAGAGACTTCATGGTATATATGCTCGACGTCTGCAGGCCTCAGAGTTACCTTCCGTTATCATTATAGTAATATTGTTCTTTCCTTTATTAGATAGTGTTGTAGTAGGTGTTTGAAACATTCTGTAGAAGCTTACGACTCAGCATCACCGATTTTTGGGAGCATTGCAGTTGTGTTTCAGTTATCGAGGTATTTATGAGAATTGTTAGTTTATATCATGTCTTAACTTTTACTTCTGTCATAATCTCTCATTGTTAGGCTTACCTAGTCTTAGGGACTTGGTGCCATCACGACATCCTAAGGAGGGGAAATTGGGGTCGTGACAGCAGTCCTAGAAAAAAAATAGATCATTTGATCGGTGATGGATTTGTAGAAATTTGAATATTTTGTTTTTTATTGTTTGTATTATCTAGTATGGTCATGTCAATATAATTATTATACATAAAGACAAGTCATATTTTGCTTTAGTAATCTGGTTAATATGGTCATGAGTCTTGTAAAATAAAGTACAAATCATGTTTTGGTAATGATATTTACTACTATGTTTACTTTGTTTATATCATTTCATTTTGAAGAATAAATGAATATTCCTTAAATTTTGTTTGAATCAAATATCTATCAGGAAGATATCTATGTGATTGATAGTGGAATGACTCATGCCATATTAAAGATAAAAAATATTTTTCTCATTTGCTTATGAAAAAGGCAAACATTGCTACAATTTCAGGTAGTATAATTTTAATTGAAGGATTTAGAAGAGCCACAATTTTTACCTAAGGGAACAAAACTTATTATAGACTATGCATTTTTCTCTTTAAAGTCCCAAAAAAACTTATTGAGTTTTAAAGATATCCACCGTATCATGTTGAGATAATAGATGATATGAATGTTGAATATTTTTGTATTACAAATAATGTCTTTGGCAGAAGTATAATGTAAAAAATTACTAACTTTATGTTCTGGCTTATACTGTACAAAGATTAGTACAGTTGAAGTATACTCTATAATAAACTAGAAATTTACTGATTTAAATATTTTTGTGCTTTGGTATGGCTGATTGGGCCATTGTGGATCGATAATAATGAAACAAATCATTAAAGAACCTTAAGATTCTTACAAATGATAAATTTTCTTATGATGCTAGTTATCAAGGCAAAATGATAAATAGACCATCATAAATAAAAGTTGGCATTGAATTCCCAGCCTTTTTACAATGTATACATAAGAATACATGTTAACTTATTCACCCACTCAATGGTTATTTAGATATTTTATAGTCCTCATAGATGTATCTTTAAGATGGTCTCATGTATGCCTACTATCATCTTGTAACATGGAGTTTGCGAAGCAATTGGAACAAATAATTTGATTAAAGGCACAATTCTCAGATTATCCAATGGAAGTTATTCGCCTTGATAAAGCTAAAAATTTCTCATCCCAAGCTTTGATGGCTATTGTTTATCAGTTGGGATAAAAGTTGAATATCCCATAGCTAATATTCATCCTCAAAATGACCTTGCAGAATCATTTAATAAATGCTTGCAATTGAAAGCAAGATCACTATTTATGAAAATAAAGGTTTCCACTACTGTTTGGGATCATACTATCTTGCATGCATCATCACTTGTTCATCTTAGATCGACATATTATAATAAATATTTCGCATCACAATTAGTTTTGGGTCATGAACAAAATCTTTTTAATCAATGAGTGTATGCATGTGTTATATAAATACCAGTAGCACCACAACAATGCACTAAGATTATAACGACCAGGCCGATCATTTTAAGTATTGTAGCCCCGTTCTCCCATTCATTGCTCATTTTGTGTTCCTTTGTTGTTATGTGACTCGCCATGGTGGTTGGTTTAGTTCCGAGGGGTGTTTCGAAATGAGTTGGGACACTTAGTTCCAAGGTTAGAAGCCTAAGTTGGAAGAGTTAACCGGATGTTAACTTATGTGTAAATGACTCTGTAATGGAGTTTTGATGGTTCCAATAGCCTTGTATGATGATTTTGGATTTAGGAGTGTGTCCAAATGTTGATTTGGAGGTCCGTAGATGATTTTGTCTTGAATTGACAAAAGCTGGAAAAGTTGAAGTTTGGAGAGTTGAGAAGTTTAACGGAGAGTTGTCTTTGTGGTTACTGGGCTTGGAGTTTCTTTTCAGAAATTGGAATAGGTCTGTTGTGTCATTCATGACTTGTGTGCAAAATTTGAGGTCAATCGTAGTTAATTTAGTATGTTTCAGCATTGGTTTTTGAAGTTGTTAATTTGAAAGTTCATTAGGCTTGAATTGCAGTGCATTTCATGTTTACGATGTTTTTTGGGGTGATTTGAGGCCTCAGTTAAATTTATATGATGTTTTAGGATGGGTTAGTATGTTTGGATGGGGTCCTGGTGGCCTCGGGAGTGATTCGGGTTGAAATCAGAATGAATTGTGGACTTAAGGAGTTGCTGAACTGCCCCAATTCCGGTGCACTTGCACCTACGGTGGGAATGGACGCAAATCCGGCACCACAGGTGCGACCTTATGAGCGCAAGTGCGGAAGTGAGCGGGGGAATTGAGATCGCAGAAGCGAGAAATGTCTCCGCAGAAGCGAGGTCGCATCTGCGATAAAGTGAAGCGCACGAGGGGGCATGGTCGTAGGTGCGATATTTTCTCCGCAGGCACGCGTGCTCAGATGCGGGTGAACCTCCGCCGAAGCAGAGTGGCGGGACTTGAGTGGCATGTGCAGGTGCGCTTTGTTTTCCACTGGAGCGGTTCCGCAGAAGCAAACCTCCTGGTCGCGGAAGCGAAAATCACTAGGCAGATAAGGAGTGTTCGAGGGTTAATTTCATTCTTCATCTCTTGGACCTAGATAGCTCGGTTTGTGGCAATATTTTGAGTAATTTTGAAGAAAATCACTGGGATAAGTGATTCTAGCTTAGATTTGGCTATTATACATGAATCCATCCTTAGTTTTATCATTTAATTAGTGATTTGAGTTGATAAATTTGCGGAAGAATTGTGAAACTTCATAGACTGAATTTTGGGGATTGGAAAGGCGATTTGAGGTCGGATTTGAATAATATTTGTATGGTTGGACTTACCATTAATTGGGTTTTCGGGTGTTTGTAAAGTTTGTTGGATTCACAGACGTGGTCTCGGGGTTAACTTTTGGGTTGACTTTTTGACTTTGGTTACAGATCTTAGCTTTAGAATTTGGAATAAATTTCTATAGCTTTTATTGATAGTATTACGTTATGTTTGGCTATATTCGAGTCTTCCGGAGGTCGATACACGTGGGAAGGGCTTGCTAGTGGAGTGATTTTATTTGTTTAAGCTAACTATCTTATCTAAACTCAGTTGAGGTACTAGTTTCCTGAATTGTTGTGATAGCTACGTGATATTGGGTGCGCACATGAATGAGGATGAACCCATGTGCGGGCACCGAGATAATTCATTTATGTTTGGGTTGTGCCCGGGCTCTTATAAGCCTAGAATTTGGCTGTTAAACCATAAGCTATGATGCTTCGCACATTTGTGATATTGTTGTGAACTATTTAATCCATGTTTGAGGCTATATAGGGGATTAGTCTCGGATGAACTGATAAATGTTATTCTTTGATAAAATTGTCGGTTTGAGTTATGATATTATACTTGCACATGCCTACACTTTAGCATGTCGCTAATACCAGTCCAGGAGCATGAGATTTGATATTCACTCATTTTATATATGTATACTTGTTTATTAGCTCCTGTGTGATATGATTGGACTGGGTGACTGTGACCACGCCAGGCAGATTGTGCTGTTGTGCATATGACTATATCAGGTGATTTGTGTTGTTGGCACATGAGTTGTCAGTATGGATCTAGATATCGATGTTATTAGCACGTGAGTTGTCCGTGTATGTTCAATTATTAGCATGTGAGTTGTCCGTACAACGTGTGGATAAGGATCCTTCCCTCTAGGGTCACCCTCTCATGTTTCTCTCTTTATGGTGTACACGTGGATATTGGCAATACTGATAAGTGATTTGGAACGGATATGGAAAACTGAGGGAATCTGGGTAGTGTTTTGTTGGATTTTGCATTTCATCTTTACTTACAATTTCCTTGATCATTTATATTATTTAACTGCATATCACCTCTATATGCCAAGATATTGTCTGAGTAGGGTATTTGAGAAACTGTACACATACACACATAGATGTTTTCTTACTATACTTGATGATTTGATTTCAATATTGTTCTGTACCGGTTTAAAGGATGAAACTTCACAGGTGATAGCTAGTATCATTAATAATTTGTGCTTCTTTTACCTTGCCGTATTTATGTACGATACTTATTGAGTACATTGGGTCGGTTGTACTCATACTACACTCTGCACTTAATTGTGTAGATCCAGGTATGGGGACCATTGCTTGTTGCTTGTTGGACTATCTGCTAGAGGCGAGGTACAACTGCATCCTTGGTCGTAGTTTGACTTGTCTTTTCCTTTCATACTGTTGTTAAATTACAGATAGTGCATTTATTGTTTAGTTTCAGACTTGTATTCCGTTATAGAAGCTCATGACACCGTATATACCAGTTTTGGGGGAAATTGCTTTGTACTACCAGTTTGTATTGTATTGAGACCTCAGATTTATGCTGTACTACCGGTGTGTTAGGCGTCATCACGACGGGTTGGGATTTTGGGTCGTGACAAGTTGGTATCAGAGCCCTAGGTTAATAGGTATTATGAGTCACAAGCAGGTTTAGTAGAGTCTTGTGGTTCGGTACGAAGACGTCTGTACTTATCTTCGATAGGCTATCGAACCGTTAGGAAACTTCACTTTCTTGTATTCTTGTCATGCCAATTTGTTGATTCTAGAAACTAAACTTCTATTATACTATTCTATCATAGATGGTTAGGACACGTGCTACCGGATGGATGGACGGCCACTAGTACCACCAGATAGGGTCGCGAGAGGCCGGGGCCGTAGTAAAGGCCGAGGTGCAGCTCGTACAGCAGCTAGAGCGGCACATGTGGAGCCACCAGTTACTCCAGCTCAGGAGCAGATACCAGATGTGGTTGAGCCGGTAGGACCAGCTCAGGTACCAGTTGTGCCCATTTTGATTTAAGGGCTTCAGGAGGCTCTGCCCCAGATATTGACAGTATGTACTAGCCTTGCTCAGGCGGTTTTAGTTCTAACTACACCATCCGCTTCTCAGGACGGGGAGGTGCTCAGACTCCCACCGCTCATACTCCAAAGCAGGTGGTTTAGGGACTTCAGACACTAGGGGTACTACCAGCCCAACCGGTTTCAGTAGCTCAAGCCCCGGTGGACCCAGCGATGAGTGATGAGGAGCAAAAGAGGCTAGAGTGGTTTGGGAGACTTATGCCTCCATCATTCAGTGGGGCTGAGTCGGAGGATGCTCAGTACTTCTTAGACCGATGCAAGCAATATCTTCACACGACGGGTATTGTGGAAACTTGTGGAGTCTTATTTACTGCTTTTCAGCTGTCTCGGGCAGCCTTCAGAAGGTGTGTGGCCTATGAGTTGAGCAGGCCAACCGGTGCTGCACCACTTATGTGGCATGAGTTCTCTGTTCTCTTATTGGAGAAGTTTTTTCCACAAACCCGTAGGGAGGAGTTGCGCAAGCAGTTTGAGCAGCTACGCTAGGAGGGTATGTCCGTGACCCACTATGAGATGAGATTTTTAGAGTTAGCTCATCAAGCGATATGGTTGGTTCCCATAGAGAGGGAGAGGATTAAGAGGTTCATTGATGGCCTCAACTATGGACTACGTTTCATAATGACTAGGGAGATTACATCAAGTTCTAGGTTAGACGAGGTGGTTGATATTTCCTGGCGTCTTGAGCAGGTTCGTAGTCCGGAGCGTGAACAGAGGGAGGCCAATAGGCCTTGTGGTTCAGGCGGTTTCAGCGGTGTTTCTTCAAGAGGACAGTCCTATAACAACAAGGGTCATTCTTATAGGCCCGCTCAGATGGCTCGTCCGTTTCATCATGGTGCATCAGTTAGCCGTGGTTCATGCAATGCTCGTTCAGGTTAGTCATCACTCAGTGCATTACCAGGGTTCTTACCATTCTTCATCTTCCCAGGTTTTTACAGGCAGTTTCTCGGGTTATTAGGGGTAGTAACTCCGTCAGAGAGAGGATATTTCGAGTGCGGGGACTTGAGTCATCTCAAGAGGGATTGCCTAGATTGTTGGGTGGGGTTCCACAACAGAGTTCTCGACCGATGATACCAGCACCAATATCTACACCACCCGCTCAGCCAACTCGGGGTAGGGTTCAGGCAGCTTGAGGTCGCCCTAGAGGGGGAGGCCGATTAGGTGGGGGATAGGCTCGATGCTACGCTTTCCCTGCCATGCCAGAGGCTGTTACTTCAGACGCAGTGATCACAAGTATTGTCTTAATATTCCACAGAGATGCTTCCACATTATTTGATCGAGGTTCCACTTATTCATATGTGTCATCGTATTTTACTCGTTATCTGGATATGCCTTGTGATTCCTTAATTTTGCCTGTTCATATGTCTACGCTGGTGGATGATTCTATTGTTGTGTACAATGTGTATCGGTTGTGTGATATGAATATTGGAGTATTGGAGAGAGTTGATCTCTTGTTGTTTAGTATGGTGGATTTTGATGTGATTCTAAGCATGGATTGGTTGTCCCCATGTCATGCTATTATGGATTGTCACGCTAAGACGGTGACGTTGGCGATGCCGGGGTTACCTAGGATCGAGTGGAGGGGGTTCTCTAGACTATGTTCCTAGTAGGGTGATTTCATATTTGAAGGCCCAACAAATGGTTGGGAAGGAGTGTTTGTCATATTTGGCTTTTGTGAGGGATGTTGGTACTGATGCTCCTGTCACTGATTTTGTTCCGGTGGTGCGAGATTTTCCGGATGTGTTTCTAACAAATTTACCGGGCATGCCGATGGACAGGGATATGGATTTTGGTATTGACGTTTTGCCGGGCACTCAGCCCAGTTCTATTCCTCCGTATCATATGACATCAACATAGTTGAAGGAATTGAAAGAGAAACTTCAAGAGCTTCTTGATAAGGGGTTCATTAGGCCTAATATGTCGCCTTGGGGTTCACCGGTTCTGTTTGTGAAAAAGAAAGATGGTACTATGCGGATGTGCATCGACTATAGGCAGTTGAATAAAGTTACAATTAAGAACAAATATCCTTTGCTGTGCATTGATGACTTATTTGACCAGCTTCAGGGAGCTAGAGTGTTCTCTAAGATTGATTTGAGGTCTGGGTATCGCCGGTTGAAGATTCGGGACTCGGATATTCTGAAGACGGCATTCAGGACCCTCTATGGTCACTGTGAGTTCATTGTGATGTCCTTTGGTCATGCACAACATGTGAGGATTGTACTACGGACGTTGAGGGAGAAGAAGCTTTATGCTAAGTTCTCCAAGTGTGCGTTTTGGCTCAATTCGGTTTCTTGGGGTACGTGGTGTGTAGTGAGGGAATCAAGGTGGATCCAAAAAAGATTGAGGCGGTTCAGAGTTTGCCCTGACCATCTTCAGCTACGGATATTTGGAGTTTTCTCGGCTTGACCGGATATTATCGTCGCTTCGTGGAGTGTTTATCGTCCATTGCAGTGCCTTTGACCAGGTTGACCTAGAAGTGTGCTCCACTCAGGTGGTCGATGATTGTTAGCAGAACTTTTAGAAGCTCAAGACTACATTGACCACAACTCCAGTTCTATTTTTGACTTCACCATCGGGTTCTTATACAATGTATTGTGATGCTTCTCAGATTGGTATTAGGTGTGTCTTGATGCAGGAGGGTAGAGTGATTGCTTATTCTTCATGCTAGTTGAAGCCTTATGAGAAGAACTAACCCGTTCTTGATTTGGAGTTGGCATCCATCATTTATGCAATAAAGATTTGGAGGCATAATCTATACGGCGTGTCCTATGTGGTATTTACAGTTCATCGGAGTCTTCATCACTTGTTCAAGTAAAATGATCTAAATTTGAGGTAGTGGAGATGGTTGGAGCTATTAAAGGACTATGATATTACCTTTTTGTATCATCCTGGGAAGGCCAATGTGGTGGCCGATGCCTTGAGTAGGAAGGAGGTAGGGTAGCCTTGCATTTATTCCTGTTGGTAAGAGACCGCTTGCTTAGATATTCAGGCCTTGGCCAATCCATTCGTGAGGTTGGATGTGTCAGATCCTAGCCGGTTTCTAGCTTGCGTTGTTTCCCAACCTTCTTTATATGGCCGCATCAGAGAGTGTTAGTATGATGACACCCATTTCTTTGTCCTTAAGGATAGGGTTCAGCATGATGATGCCAAAGAGGTTTCTTTTTGGGATGATGGGGTGTTGCGGATGTAGGGTTAGATTTGTTTACCCAATGTGGATGGGCTACGTGAGTTGATTCTTGAGGAGGCCCACAGTTTGCTGTATTCCATTCATCCGGGTGCCGTAAAGATATATCAGGACTTGAGAAAGCACTATTAGTGGAGGAGAATAAAGAAAGACATAGTGGAGTTTGTAGCTTGGTGCTTGAATTATCAGTAGGTGAAGTACGAGCATTAGAGGCCAGGCGGTTTGCTTCAGAGGCTTTACATTCCAAAGTGGAAATGGGAGCGTATCACCATGGACTTCGTAGTTGGGCTTCCACGGACCTTGAAGAAGTTTGATGTTATTTGTGTGATTGTTGACCGGTTGACCAAGTCTGCACATTTTATTCCAGTTGGGACTACGTATTGTTTGGAGCGGTATGTTGAGATCTATATCCGTGAGGTTGTTTGTCTTCATGGTGTGCCCGTGTCCATCAATTCAGATCAGTGCACGCAGTTCACATCATAGTTTTGGAGAGTAGTGCAGCGAGAGTTAGGCACACGAGTTGAGTTGAGTACAACATTCCACCCTCAGGCAGACGGGTAGTCCAAGCTCACCAATCAGATATTGGAGGATATGCTACGCGCTTGTGTCTTGGATTTTGGGGGTTCTTAGGATCAGTTTCTACTGCTTGTAGAATTTGCATAAAACAAATACCAATCGAGCATTCAGATGGACCCGTGTGGGGCCTTGTATGAGAGATAGTGTCGGTCTCCAGTTTGTTAGTTCGAGCTGGGATATGCTAGGTTACTGGGTACTGACTTGGTTTAGGATGCATTGCAAAAGGTTAAGTTGATTCAGGATCGGCTTCGCACGACATAGTCTAGACAGAAGAGTTACGCTGATCGGAAGGTTCGTGATGCTGCTTACATGGTGGAGGAGAATGTACTACTTAGATTTTCCCCTGTGAAGGGTGTTATGAGGTTCGGGAAGAAGGGCAAGTTGAGCCCTCAGTATATTGGCCCTTTTGAGGTGCTTGAGAGGATTGGAGAGGTACCCTACAAGCTTGCATTGCCACCTAGTCTACCGAGTGTTCATCAGTGTTTCATGTTTCCATGCTCTGAAAATATTTCGGTGATCCGTCTCATGTTTTGGACTTCGGCACTGTTCAATTAGATGGGGATTTGACCTATGATGTGGAGCCGGTGGCAATTTTGGATCGGCAGGTTTGAAAGTTGAGGTCCAAGAATATAGCTTCAGTGAAGGTGCAGTGGAGAGGCCAGCCAATTGGGGAGACCAAGCGGGAGATGCGGAGCAGATATCCATACCTATTTGAGACTCCAGATATGATTCTAGACCTGTTCGAGGACGAATATTTGCTTAAGAGGGGGAGAATGTAATGACCCGATCGGTCGTTTTGAGTATTGTAGCCTCGTTCATCATTTATTGCTCATTATGTATTCATTTGTTATTATGTGTCTTGTCGGGGTGGTTGGTTTAGTTTCGGGGGTGTTTCGAAATGAGTTGGGACACTTAGTCCCAAGGCAGGAAGCCTAAGTTGGAAGAGTTGACCAAGTTAAATTTTGCGTAAATGACTTCGGAATAGAGTTTTTATGGTTCCGATAGCTCCGCATGGCGATTTTGGACTTAGGAGTGTGTCCGAATGTTGACTTAGAGGTTCGTAGATGATTTTGGCTTGATTTGGCGAAAGTTGGAAAAGTTGAAGTTTGATCGAGAGTTGACTTTATGGTTACCGGGCTCGGATTTTGGTTCTGGAAGTTGGAATAAGTCCGTTGTGTCATTTATGACTTGTGTGAAAAATTTGAGGTCAACCTGAATTGATTTGGTATGTTTCGGCATTGGTTATGGAAGTTGGCAATTCAAAAGTTCATAAGGCTAGAATTGGGATGAGATTCATGTTTTTGATGTTGTTTGGGGTGATTTGAGGCCTCAACTAAGTTTGTATGATGTATTAGGATGGATTGGAATGTTTGTATGGGGTCCCAGGGGCCTCAGGAGTGATTTAGATTGAAATCGCAATGAATTGTGGACTTAAGGAGTTTCCCGCAGGTGCGGCCTCATGAGCGCAGGTACGGAAGTGAGTGGGGGCACTAGGATCGTAGAAGCGAGAAATGTCTCCGCAGAAGCGAGGTCGCATCTGATATGAAGTGAAGCGCAAGAGCGGGCATAGACGCATGTGCTATGTTTTCTATGCACGCACGTGTGCGCTGATGTGGGTAAACCTTCATAGAAGCGGAGGGGCGATACTTGAGTAGGATACGCAGGTGTGCTCCTTTTTCCACAGGAGTGGTTCCGCAAAAGCAGACCTCCTGGTCACGGAAGCGAAAATCGCTGGGCAGATAAGGGGTGTTCAAGGGTTAAGTTCATTCTTCATCTTTTAGACCTAAAGAGCTTGGTTTATGGCATGGGCCAGGGGGTTGACTTTTGGGTTGACTTTTTGACTTTGGTTAAATATTAGCTATATCATTTAGAATAAATTCCTATAGCTTTTATTGATAGTACTACATTAGTTTTGGCTAGATTCGAGTCTTTCGGAGGTCGATACGCATGGAAAGGGATTCCTAGTGACTTGATTTGATTGTTTTGAGTTAAGTATCTTATCTAAACTCGGTTGAGGCACTAGTTGCATGAATTGTTGTGATATCTACATGCTATTGGGTGCGCATATGTGTGGGGATGAACCCATGTGCAGGCACCAAGATTATTCATTCATGTTTGGGTTGTGCTCGGGATCTTATAAGCCTAGAATTTGATTGTTAAACCTTAAGCTATGATGCTTCACACATTTCGGATATTGTTGTGAATTATTTGAGCCATGGTTGAGGCTACATAAGGGTTTAGTCACTATATGAACTGATTAATGTTATTCTTTGATGAAATTGCCGGTTTGAGTTATGATAGTACACTTGCACATGCCTACACTTTAGCATGTCGTTTATACCAGTCCGGGAGCATGTGAATTAATATTCACTCATTTTATATATGTATACTTGTTTATTTTCTCCTGTGTGATTTGATTGGACTGGGTGCCTGTGACCACGCCGTGTGGATTTTGTTGTTGTTCCTGTGACCATTCCAGGCGATTTATGTTTTTGGCACATGAGTTGTCCGTGTGTATCCAAATATCAATGTTATTAGCACGTGAGTTGTCCCTGCACCACATGAGTTGTCCGTGCAGCACGTGGATATGGATCCATCCCCCTAGGGTCACCCTCTCATGTATCTCTCTTGATGGTGCACAAATACTGATCAATGATTTAGAACAGATATGGAAATGTGAGGGAATCTAGCCAGTGTTTTGTTAGATTTTGCATTTCATCTTTACTTGCAATTTACTTGTTCATTTATCTGATATAACTGCATATCACCTCCTGATTCCAAGATATTGTCTTAGGAGGGTATTTGAGAAATTGTACACATGCACACATGGATGTTTTCTTACTAAACATGATGATTTGATTTCAATATTGTTCTGTACCGGTTTAAAGGATGAAAATTCACTGGTGATAGCTAGTATCATTAATAATTTGTGCTTCTTTTACCTTGCCGTATTTATTTACGATACTTATTGAGTACATTGAGTCGGTTGTACTCATACTACACTATGTAATTAATTGTGCAGATCTAGGTATGGGGACCAGTTATCAACAGTACCACCATCTAAGGCCGCGTGAGGCTGGGGCCGGGGTAGTGGCTGAGGTGCATCACGTACAACAGCTAGAGCAGCACCTGTTGCTCCAGCTCAAGAGCAGATAACAGATGCGGTTGAGCCGGTGGGACTTGCTCAGGCACTAGCTCTGCCCATTGTATTTTTAGGCCTTCAGGAAGCTCTGACCCAGATATTGACAGTATGCACTATCCTTGCTCAAGCGGTTTCAGTTCTGACCGCACCGGCCACTTCTCAAGCCGGGGGAGATGCTAAGACTCCCACCGCCCGTACTCCAGAGCAGGTGGTTTAGGGACTTCAGACACCAGGGGAACTACCAGCCCAACCGATTGAATTGGCTCAGGCCCCGATGGGCCTACCGATGAGTGATTAGGAGCAGAAGAGGCTAGAACGGCTTGGGAGGCTCAGGCTTCCATCATTCAGTGGGGCTAAGTCAGGGAATGCTCATGACTTCTTAGATCGGTGCTAACGGATTCTTTGCACGATGTGTATTCTAGAGACTTGTGGGGTCTCATTTACTACTTTTGAGCTATCTGGGGCAGACTTCAGATGGTAGGAGGCCTATGAGTTGAGCAAGCCAGCCGATGTTGCACTACTTACGTGGCATGAGTTCTCCGTTCTCTTCTTTGTTCCATAGACCCACAAAGAGGAGCTGCGTAGGCAGTTTGAGCAGCTACACTAGGAGGGTATGTCTGTGACCCAGTATGAGATGAGGTTTTTAGAGTTAGCTCGTCATGTGATATGGTTGGTTCTGATACAGAGGTAGAGGATTAGGAGGTTCATTAAAGGCCTCAACTATGGAATACATTTTGTCAAGAATCAGGAGATTGCATAAGGTGCTAGGTTCGACGAGGTGGTTGATATTGCCAGGCGGCTTGAGCAAGTTCATAGTCAGGAGCGTGAGGAGAGGGAGGCCTCATGGTTCTGGTGGTTTCAACGGTGTTTCTTCTGGATGACAGTCCCATCTCAGCAGGGGTCATCCTTATAGACCCGCTCAGATGGCTTGTCCGGTTCATCATGGTGCATCAAATAGCCATAGTTCCTATAATGCTCATTCGGGTCAGTCACTATTCAGTGCATTACCAGCGCCGAGTTCTTACCATGCTTCGTCTTTCCAAGTTTCTACAGGAAGTTCGGGTTATCAGGGGCAGCAGCTCCATTAGAGGAGAGGTTGTTTCGAGTGTGGGGACTTGAGTCTTCTCAAGAGGGATTGCCTTAGATTATTGAGTGGGGTTCCACAAGTGAGTTTTCGGCCGATGATACCATCAGATATATCATCCGCTCAACAAGCTCAGGGTGGGGCCCCGGTAGCTAGAGGTCGCCTTAGAGGGGGAGGCCGATCAGGTGGGGGGACATGCTCGATGCTACACGTTCCCTGCCAGGCCAGATTCAGTTGCTTCAGAAGCAGTGATCACATGTATTGTCTCAATATGCCACAGGAATGCTTCCACATTATTTGACCCAGGTTTCACTTATTCATATGTGTTATCGTATTTTGCTCGTTATCTGGATATTCCCCGTGAGTCCTTAGTTTTGCCTGTTTATGTGTCTATGCCGGTGGGCGATTCTATTCTTGTGTACCATGTGTATAGGTCGAGTGTGGTGAATATTGGATGATTGGAGAGAGTTGATCTCTTATTGTTTAGTATGGTTGATTTTGACATGATTCTGGGCATTGATTGGTTGTCCACATGTCATGCTATTATGGATTGTCACGCTAAGACCGTGACATTGGCGATGCCGAGGTTACCTATGATCGAGTGGATGGGTTCTCTAGAATATGTTCCTAGTAGGGTGATTTCATATTTGAAGGCCCAACGGATGGTTGGGAATGGGTGTGTTTGTCATATTTGGCTTTTGTAAGGGATGTTGGTGTTGATGCTCCTACCATTGATTTTGTTTCGGTGGTGCGAGACTTTCCAAATGTGTTTCATGCAGACCTGCCGGGCATGCTTCCCGACAGGGATATAGATTTTGGTATTGACTTGGTGTCGGGCACTCAACCCATTTCTATTCCTCCGTATCGTGTGGCACCAACAAAGTTGAAGGAATTGAAAGAGCATCTTCATGAGCTTCTTGATAAGGGGTTCATTAGGCCTGATGTGTCACCTTGGGGTGCACCGGTTCTATTTGTGAACAAGAAGGATAGTACTATGCGGATGTGAATCAACAATAGGCAGTTGAACAAAGTTACAATTAAGAACAAGTATCCTTTGCCGCGTATTGATGACTTATTTGACCAGCTTCAGGGAGCTAGAGTGTTCTCTAAGATTGATTTGAGGTTTGGGTATCAATAGTTGATGATTCGGGACTCGGATATTCTGAAGACGACATTCAGGACCCGCTATGGTCACTATGAGTTCCTTGTGATGTCCTTTGGGCTGACCAATGCCCCAACAACATTCATGCATCTGATGAACAGTGTATTCCAGCCATATCTTGATTTGTTCGTCCAAATCTTTATTGATGATATCCTGGTATACTCACGTAGCCAGGAGGGGCATGCATAACATGTGATAATTATACTACAGATGTTGAGGGAGAAGAAGCTTTATGCTAAGTTCTCTAAGTGTGAGTTTGGCACAGTTTGGTGGCGTTCTTGGGGCACGTGGTGTGTAGTGAGGGGATCAAGATGGAACCGAAGAAGATTGAGATGGTTCAGAGTTTGCCTAGACCATCTTCAGCTATGGAGATTCAGAGTTTGCTCGTCTTGGACATATATAATCATCGATACGTGGAGTGTTTCGTGTCCATTGCAGTGCTTTTGACCAGGTTGACTCAGAAGGGTGCTCTATTCAGGCGGTCAGATGAGTGTGAGGATAGCTTTCAGAAGCTCAAGACTGCCTTGACCACAACTCCAATTCTAGTTTTTTATTCAACATCAGTTTCTTATATAGTGTATTGTGATGCTTCTCGGATTGGTATTGGGTGTGTCTTGATGCAGGAGGGTAGAGTGCTTGCTTATGCTTCATGCCAGTTGAAGCCTCATGAGAAAACTAGCTCGTTCATGATTAGGAGTTGGCAGCCATCATTCATGCATTAAAGATTTTGGAGGCATTATCTCTACGACGTGTCTTATGAGGTATTTACAGTTCATCGAAGTCTTCGGCACTTGTTAAAGTAAAAAGATCTAAAAATGAGGCAGTGGAGATGGTTGGAGCTGCTATAGGACTATGATATTACCATTTTGTATCATCTTGACAAGGCTGATGTGGTGGCCGATGCCTTGAGTAGGAAGGCGGTGAGTATGGGTAGCCTTGCATTTATTCCTTTTGGTGAGAGACTGCTTGCTTCAGATTTTCAGTCTTTGGCCAATCAGTTCGTGAGGTTGGATGTTTTCGACCCTAGTTGGGTTCTATCTTGCATTGTTTCCCGTTCTTCTTTATATGGTCGCATCAGAGAGCATCAGTATAACGACCCTCAATTGCTTGTCCTTAAGGACATGGGCCAGCACAGTGATGCCAAAGAGGTTTTTATTGGGGATGATGGGGTGTTGCGGATGCAGGGTTAGATTTGTGTACCCAATATAGATGGGCTACGTGAGTTGATTCGTGAGGAGGCCCACAAATATGTAACAGTACTTGAGGCAGTATTGTTGGTGGAGGAGAATGAAGAAAGACATAATGGAGTTTGTAGCTCGGTGCTTGAATTGTCAGCAGGTGAAGTACGAGCACCAGAGGCCGGACGGTTTACTTCAGAGGCTTGAGCTTCTGGAGTGGAAATGGGAGCATATCACCATGGACTTCATAGTTGGTCTTCCACGGTCATTGATGAAGTTTGATACTATTTGGGTGAATATGGACCGGTTGACCAAGTCTGCACATTTCATTCCAATAGGGACTACCTATTCTTCGGAGTGGTTGGCTGACTTCTATATCTCTGAGATTGTTGGCCTTCATGGTGTGCCCATGTCCATCATTTCAGATCAGTGCTCACAGTTCACATCACAGTTTTGGAGAGTAGTGCATCGAGAGTTAGGCACATGTGTTGAGTTGAGTATAACTTCCACCCTCAGACGGACGAACAGTCTAAGCACATCATTCAAATATTGGAGGATATGCAACGTGCTTGTGTCACAGATTTTTGGGGTTCTTAGGATCCATTTCTACCGCTTGCAGAGTTTGCCAACAATAACAGCTACCAATCGAGCATTCAGATGGCCCCGTATGAGGCCTTGTATGGGAGACGATGTCGGTCTCTAGTTGGTTGGTTTGAGCCAGGAGAGGCTAGGCTATTGGGTACTGACTTGGTTGAGGATGCATTGGAAAAGGTTAAGTTGATTTAGGATTGGCTTCGCACGGCACAGTCTAGACAGAAGTGTTATGCCGATCGGAAGGTTCATGATGTTGCTTACATGGTAAGGGAGAAGGTACTGCTTAGAGTTTCCTCTATGGAGGGTGTTATGAGGTTCGGGAAGAAGGGAAAGTTGATACCTTGGTATATTGGCCCTTTTGAGGTGCTTGAGAGGATTGGATCGGTGAACTACAAGTTTGCATTGCCACCTAGTCTGCCGAGTGTTCATCCAATGTTTCATATTTCCATGCTCCGAAAGCATTTTGGTGATCCGTCTCATGTTTTGGTCTTCGACACTGTTCAGTTAGATGGGATTTGACATATGATGTGGAGCCAGTGTTACTTTGGATCAACAGGTTCAAAAGTTGAGGTCAAAGAATATAGCATTAATGAAGGTGCAGTGGAGAGGCCATCCAGTTGCGGAGACCGAGCAGGAGATGCAGAGCAGATATCCATACCTATTTGAGACTCCAGGTATTATTCTAGACCCGTTCGAGGATGAACGTTTGCTTAAGAGGGGGAGAATGTAATGACTCGACCGGTAGTTTTGAGTATTGTAGCCTCGTTCCTCCATTTATTGCTCATTCTGTGTTTATTTGCTGTTATGTGACTTGCCGGGGGTGGATGGTTTAGTTCCGCGGGTGTTTTAGAATGAGTTGAGACACTTATTCCCAAGGTAGGAAGCCTAAGTTGGAAGAGTTGACCAGATGTTGATTTATGTGTAAATGACTCCGTAATGGAGTTTTGATGGTTCCGGTAGCTCTGTATAGTGATTTTGGACTTAGGAGTGTGTCTGGATGTTGATTTGGAGGTCCGTAAATGATTTTGGCTTGAATTGGCGATTGTTGAAAAAGTTAAAGTTTGACTGAGAGTTGACTTTGTGGTTCCCGGGCTCAGATTTTGGTTCTTGAAGTTGGAATAGGTCCGTTGTGTCATTTATGACTTGTGTGCAACATTTGAGGTCTATCAGAGTTGATTTAGTATGTTTCGACATTGGTTTTGAAAGTTGGAAATTCGAAATTTCATTAGGCTTGAATTGGGGTGATTTGAGGCCTCGACTAAGTTTGTATAATGTTTTAGGATGGGTTGCTATGTTTGGATGGGGTCCTGGGTGCCTCGGGAGTGATTCAGATTGAAATCAGAACGAATAGTGGACCTAAGGAGTTGCTGAACTGCCCTAGTTTTGATGCGCTCGCACATGTGGTGGGAATGGCTGTAGAGCGGCGCTAAGGTGCAGCCTCGTGAGTGCAGGTGCGGAAGTGAGCGGGGGAACTGTAATCGTAGAAGCGAGAAATGTCTCTGCAAAAGCGAGGTTACATCTGCGATGAAGTGAAGCACAAGAGCGGGGATGGTCGTAGGTGTGACTTTTTCTCCGCAGGCGCGTGTGCGCAGATGCGGGTGAACCTCCGCAGAAGTGGAGGGGCGGGACTTGAGTGGGATGCGAAGGTATGCTCCATTTTCCATAGGAGCGGTTCCGCAGAAGCGGACCTCCTGGTCGAGGAAGCGAAAACCGCTGGGCAGATAAGGGGTGTTGTAGAGTTAAGTTCATTCTTCATCTTTTAGACCTAGAGAACTCGGTTTGTGGCGATTGTTCGAGGGATTTTCAAGGAAATCATCGGGGTAAGTGATTCTAACTCGGATTTGGAAATTATACAAGAATCCATCGTTTTTATTATTTAATTAGTGATGTAAGTTGGAAAAGTTTGGAAAGAACTGTGAAACTTCATAGACCGAATTTTGGGGATTTGAAATGCGATTTGAGGTCGGATTTGAATAATTTTTGTATGGATGGACTCGCCATTGAATGGGTATTTGGGTTTTGTAAATTTTGTTGGATTCCAAGATGTGGGCCCGGGGTTTACTTTTGGGTTGACTTTTTGACTTTGGTTAAAGATCTTAGCTTTATCATTTGGAATCAATTCCTATAGCTTTTATTGATAGTATTACGTTACTTTTGGCTAGAGTCGAGTCTTCTAGAGGTTGATATGCATGGGAAGGGCTTGCTTGCAGAGTGATTTTATTTGTTTGAGGTAAGTATCTTATCTAAACTCGGTTGAGGCACTAGTAGCTTGAATATTTGTGGTAGCTATGTGCTATTGTGTTCACATACGTGGGGATGAACCCATGTGTGGGCACCAGGATTATTCATTCATGTTTGAGTTGTGCTCGGGCTCTTATAAGCCTAGAATTTGATTGTTAAACCTTAAGATATGATGCTTCGCACATTTGTGACATTGTTGTGAACTATTTGAGCCATGTTTGAGGCTACATAGGGGCTTAGTCCCGGGATGAACTAATAAATGTTGTTCTTTGATGAAATTTCCGGTTTGAGTTATCATAGTACACTTGCACATGCCTACACTTTAGCATGTCATTTATACCAGTCCAGGAGCATGAGATTTGATATTCACTCGTTGCATACATGTATACTTATTTATTTGCTCCTGTGTGATATGATTGGACTGGGTGTCTGTGACCACGCCAGGCATATTGTGTTGTTGTGCATGTGACTATACCAAGCAGTTTGTGTTGTTGGCACACGAGTTGTCCGTGTTGGAAAAGTGAGGGAATCTGGCCAGTGTTTTGTTGGATTTTGCATTTCATCTTTACTTGCAATTTCCTTGATCATTTATCTGATTTAATTGCATATCACCTCTATATGCCCAGATATTGTCTGAGCAGGGTATTTGAGAAATTGTAGACATACACACACGAATGTTTTCTTACTAAACTTGATGATTTGATTTCAATATTATTCTGTACCGTTTTAAAGGATGAAACTTCACAAGTGATAGCTAGTATGCTTTTTTCACCTTGACCTGTTTATTTACGATACTTATTGAGTGCATTGGATCAGTTGTACTCATAATACACTCTGCACTTAATTGTGCCGATCCAGTTGTAGGGACTAGTTGCCAGCAATAGGTTTCTTCTTGGACTATCTACTAGAGGCGAGAAAGAGCTGCATTCTTGATCGCAGTTTCACTTGTCGTTTCCTTTCATACTGTTGTTATAGTTCAGACATTATATTTATTGTTCAGTTTCAGATTTGTATTCCGTTATAGAAGCTCATGACTCCGTATTAACCAGTTTTGGGGGACTTTTCTTTGTATTGGCAGTTTTTATTGTATTGAGACCTCAGGTTTATGCTATTTCTATGAATTTCGCTATTCTGTTGCCTTCGTTATCATGTTTCAGGTTGCTTAGCTAGTGTATTAGGCGCCATCACGACGGGTTGGGATTTTGGGTCGTGACAAAGATGAGCCCTTAAAGAAGGTTAGGAATATTTGTTGGGTTTGAATCACCCTCTATTATTCCTCACCTTAAACCATTAACGGGTTATTTATTCATTGCTCGAAATTTTCGATTTGATGAAACAAATGTTGCCATAGTTAGGGTACTATTGATCCACGCGCCTCTATATGTGATTACAGTCCAGAAGATCTTCCATTTGCAAAAATTGCAAATCATTTGCCAACACATTTATTAATTTGAAAAGGATAACTAAGTCACATATCCCTAAACAAAATGTGCCTATCCGGATTGATGTCCCAACAGGACTATCTGCTAGTGCTATAACTAATGAATCTCTTGCACGCCTAAAGAAGAATAGACCATTGGTTTCTAACTATCAAAATCCTAGAAAAACAAAAAAAGACAATGTCTCAATAAAAGGAAACCCGTGACATAAGTGAATGAGAAAATATTAATAAGTTTTACTGGTGATGGGGTAGATTTAAATCGATCGAAGTTAGTGGTGGATAATATTTTTGCTTATAATATCAATTAACTTTATTCAAGATAGTGTGGATCTTGATCCTTAATCTGCCGAAGAATGTCGACACAGATGTGATTGGCAAGAGGCAAGTCAAACAAAATTAAATTCACTTGCTAACCGTTAGGTATTTGAACCCGTATTCCAAACGCCTAATAGTTTTAAGCCAATTGACTATGAAGAGAAATGCGATAAATAAAATTGCCAGGCACAAGACATGCCTTGTTACACAAGAATTTTTACAAAGACCCGATGTCAACTATGAAGAAATATATCCACCAGTTATGAATGCAATTACATTTTGATATCTCATCAGTTTAGCGGTACATGAATGCCTTGAAATACATCTGATGGATGTAGTTACAACTTACACTTATGATTCACTTGATAATGAAATTTATATGAAAATCCCTGAAGGATTTAAAATTCTTGAAGTATATAGTTCAAAGTCTCGAGAAATATACTCGATCAGATTACCAAGATACTTGTACGGTTTAAAATAATCAGGTCGCATGTGATATAATCACCTCACTGTATATTTGGTGAAGGAAGGATATACAAATGATATCATTTGTCCTTGTATATTTATAAAAATTATATCATTGAGTTTTGTTATACTTGTTCTTTATTTTGATGACATAAATCTCATAGGAACTCCCAAAGAGTTCTAAAAAGCTATTGAGTATCTTAAGAAAGAATTTGAGATGAAAGATCTTGGAAATATAAAACTTTGTCTTGCTTTATATAGCAGACAAGATCTTTATCCATCAATATTCCTAAACAGAAAAGGTCTTTGTCACGATCCCAAAATCCTAACCAGTCAGGATGACGCTTAACACACTTGCTAGGCAAGTCTGGCATAATAATAATGAACCATAATAGCGGAAATGACAGAAATAACATAAGTCTAAATGCTTGATATAGCATAATAGTACAATACATGATAAATATCCCAGAACTGGTAGATACAGAATCATGAGCTCTAATAGGGAAATACAAGTCTAAAATGGCCAAATACAATACTGTCTGAAATAAAGACAACAATACATAAGAAAAGAGAGGCCAAGACTACGGTCGAGAATGCATTTCTGTCTCGTCTCTCGATGATCAGTTCAACAAGAAACTTCTCTACTGATGACTGGGTCCGACACATGGAACTGCATAATTAAGTGCAAAGTGTAGCATGAGTACACACAACCCCATGTACTCAGCAAATATCATAACTAACTTCGGCGAGGTAAAATCAGTAGGAATATAAATGATACTTGCTATAACCTGTACAGTTCATAATTCAACAAGTACAGAACAATATCATGACCAAGTCATAAAGCAAGGAAAGAACAATTCCCCGTGTTCATTCATTATCAACTTCTCTGCTTAGTCAATAATCCAGCATATAAAGGTGATATGCAAGTAAATCATGTAAATAATCATGGAAATTGCAAGTGAAAATGAAATGCAATATCCAAATAACAACACTGGCCAGATTTTCCTAAAATTTCCAATATAGTACCAAACCACTGATCGGTTCTCTTCAATTCGTGTGCACACCATTAAGAGTGAAACATAATAGGGTGACCCTAGGGGGATGGATCTATATCCACACGCTGCACGAACAACTCACATGTTGCACGACAAATCATGTGCTAATAATAGAATCTGCACGGACAATTCATGTGATGCACGAACAACTCACGTGCTAATAACATCGATATCTGGATCCGCAGAGACAACTCACATGCCAACAACACAAACCGCCCAGTATGGTCAGAGGCACAACAACACAATCTGCCCAATGTGGTTACAGGCACAACAACACAATCCGCCCGAAGTGGTCACAGGCACCCAGTCCAATCATATCACACAAGAGAAAATAAACAAGTATACATGTGTGAAACGAGTGAATATCCAATCTCATGCTCTTGGACTGGTATGAGCGACATGTTAAAGTGTAGGCATGTGCAACTGTACTATCATAACTCAAACCGATAATTTCATATAAGAATAACATTTATCAGTTCATCCCATGAGTAAGCCCCTATATAGCCTCAAACATGTCAACAATAGTTCACAACTATGTCACAAATGTGCGAAACATCATATCTTAAGGTTTAACAGTCAAATTCTAGGCTTATAAGAGCCCGAGCACAACCCAAACATGAATGAATAATCTCGGTGCCCGCACATGGGTTCATCCCCACGCATGTGCGCACCTAATAGCATGTATCTATCACAACAATTCAAGCAACTAGTGCCTCAACTATCCACATGCTGCACGGACAACTCACATGTTGCACGGATAACTCCTGTGCTAATAATACCAACCGCATGGACAACTCATGTGCCAATAATCACAATCCGCCCAACGTGGTCACAAGCTACCAGTCCAAATCATAACACAGAGAAAGCAAATATACAAGAATACATGTACATGATCAATGATTATCAAGTTTTATTCTCCTAGACTGATATAAATAGCATGCTATGATGTAGGCATGTGCAGTGTGTGCTATCACAGCTAGGTCAGATAATTTCATCATGAAATAGCAATTTACTGGGTTCAATCAAGAGAATAACCTCAACGTAATCTCAAATGTGGTACAAATAGCTCACAACAGAGGTACAAATAGGAGAATCATCACAACATTAAGCTTAGCAATCAAATTAGGGCTTGTCAAAGCTTAAGAACTAACCCGAGCATGAAATAGTATCCCGATGCACGCATATGGGCTCGTCCCCACACATATGCACCACGCATAGCATAAAACTCTCACAAATAATTCAGGCAACTACTGCCTCAACCAAGTTTAGGTAAGATACTTACCTCAAGCAAGACAAGGTTACTCCTCTAACAAGCCCTTCCTGCGTGAATCAACTTCCGGACAACCCGAATCTAGCCAAACGAACTTAATATAATCAATAAAAGTCATAGGAATTGATTCCAAATGATAAGGCTAAGATCTTTAATCAAAATTAAAATGTCAACCAAAAACGTCAACCCCGGGACTGCACTTTAGGACCCGACAAAATTTACAAACACCCATTCAAATACGAGGCCAATTATACAAAATCACCCAATTCCAACTACAAATCGACCATCAAATCATTAATTCTCACTCTCCAGTGACATAGTCAAAAAATCCCCAAATCCTGGCTTGAATCCTCATAAATTAGGTGTACTAATCAATGGGTAATCAATATCTAACAACAAAAGTGAGTAAAGATCACTTGCCCCTTCAATTATGATAAAACGAACTCCAAAAGTATCCTTAGACCGAGCTCCACTAATCCAAAAATGAGAAAAATACCAAACACTACGACATAAGTAGTCTGCCCAGCAAAACCGCACCTATGGTCAAATTTATTGCACATGCGATACTGCTTTTGCGGTCAAAATCCCGCATCTGCGAAACCTATTTAAATCCCAACCATACACAACTGTGATACCCTCTTCGCACCTGCAGGACAGCTTCTGTAACTGACATTCCGCATCTGCAGACTCCCAAGCCCCCATCCATTCTATGCTTCTGCGCTCACCTTCCTGCATCTGTAGACTCGCAGATGCGTAAACACACCCAGCACCTACGATCTTCCCCAGCTCTAGCCAAACTGCTTCTGCGGGCCCATCCTCGCAGAGGCGCATGCGTTTCTATAGGAAACATTGCGCATCTGCGACCATTCCCCAGCATGGCCAACCTCACAGCTGCGCACAAAGGGCCGCATCTGCAGCCAATCCCACTGCAGGTTCGAATACATCAGAAGTTAGATATCTTCAGCAAAAACTTCTATGTCCAAATGTGATCTGCAACTCATCCGAAACACACCCGAGGCCCCTGTGGCCCCAACCAAACATTCTAACAAGTCCTAAAACACAATAAGAACTTACTCGAAGCATCAAATCACATCAAACAATACCAAAATTACGAATCGCATACCAATTCAAGCCTAATGTAACTAATGAACTTCCAACTTCTAAAACTCATGTCGAACCATAAAAAATCAACTTGTAATGATCTCAAATTTTGCACACTAGTCTAAAATGTCACAACGAGACTATTCCAACTCCGGTAACTAAAATCCAAACTCGATATCCACAAAGTCAACTCTCGATCAAACCTCTCAATCTTCCAAACCTTTAATATTTTAACTTTCGTCAAAAAGGATCAACCCAATATACGAACCTTAAAATCAAAATACAGACATACGCCTAAGTCCAAAATCACCATACGTAGCTATTGGAACCATCAAAATACCATTCCAGAATCGTTTACATAAAAGTCAAACTCTGGTCAACTGTTTCAAGTTAAGCTTCCATTTCACACTGAAACTTCCCCAATACCAATCCAACAATCTCAAAAAGTTACATACGCACAAATGAACATAGAAGAAGAAATAAATAGGGGAATGAGGATACAATATACAAAATAACAGTTCGGATTGTTATATTCTCCCTCTCTTAAACAAATGTTCGTCCTCGAACGGGTCTAGAATTATACCAGGAGTCTCGAATAGGTGTGGATATCTACTCCACACCTCCCGATCGGTATCCCAAGTAGCCTCCTCCACTGGCTGACCTCTCCAATGAACCTTCATCGAAGCTATATTCTTTGACCTTAACATCCGAACCTGCCAGCCCAAAATGGCCACCGACTCAATATCTATCACGCCCCCAACCTCGGGCAGCGTGATCAGCGCTCAACCGAGATAACCCGGCCAAGCAAGCCTACTAGATACTTTCTACCTGACCTTGCCCATGAATAGAGTGAAGATGTACTCCATTAATTAATATTCAAAGGATTTCATAAACAACACAATTTCATTATCCTTAGCAGCTTCATTCATAATTTTCAAAATATATTACCCATTCATAGTTTGAAGTGGAATATTACCCATGCCGGTTAGGTTCAAAAATGAGAATAAATGAAGCCCCGATGCAGATTTGCGGTCGTATATGCGCCCATATAACACTTCTGTGGTCCGCAAAATAGACCGCATAATGGCCCTACAGAGCTGGGCATTTCTGCATCACTCTACAACCGGTCTACGGTCCCGCATACCTATTTTGCGGTCACATAATGCATCACAGAACTTCCCTCCAAAATATTTTGTGCTGGGTCTGCGATGGGTTATGTGGACCGCAAAATGAACCGCATAATGGTCCAAAATTTTGTCTAAATTTCTGCTTTAATATGCGGCAGATCTGTGGTCTGCAGATCTGTTCTGCCACCACAGAATGGACCGCAGAAATGCCCTGCACTTCCAAAAATTTACTTTAACTCCCCAATGCATTGTTCAACACATAAGTCTTCTTCGGCACCATGAAACTCCGGCTTTAGGTAAAAGTTTACGAGGCCTTACATATTATTTCCCAAAATTCAAAAAAAATCACAAATCCCGACTGCCCATTCGAATATGAGTCCATCGATATAAGTTTTATCCAAATCCAACTCCGAATCGAGGTTCAAATCTCCATTTTTTCAATTTTAGAAACGTTTCTAGAATCCCCAATTCTTCTCACTTAAATTCACCAATCAAACGCCAAATTTAAAGATAGAATCATGAATAAAAATCAAATGTGAGTCAAGAACACTTATCCAATCCAAATGGATTAGAATAGCCTTAAACTCGCCCCAATCCGAGCTCTCAATCTCAAACTATAATAAAAGAGATAAAAGTCCCGAAATTCATCTCTTAAAAGGTCTGCCCTTCGTGAACGCGGCGCGTGCCTCGCGTTTGAGAAGCACAAAAATCGACCGCCTCAAAACATGAATTCCAGTATGCGGACATCACCTCACGAATGTGATGAAGAACCAGCCTAAACCAATGAGAATGTGACCAGGACCTCGCGAATGCGTAGGCCAACGACCCCCAGCTCCCAGCTTCTTTGCAAACGCGAACCCCAACCGCGAACGCGAAGAAGGACAACTGCCTAGCTCAAAATAACCCTCCGCGAACGCTACTGCCCTATAGGGAATGCGATGAAGGAACCTACCTAGCTCTAATTACACTTCGTGATCGAAACCCTAACCCTGCGATCGCGATAAAGACCTGACACCAGCAGAATCTACAACTTTCCAAAATGCCCCGAGTGGTCCAAAATCCACCCGGGACCCTTTCCAATCATACCAAAAATTCCATAAATACTGCCTGAACCTATCCAAAGCCTCCAAATACATACGATAACAACACAACAATGAATCAAATTCCAAAATACAAATAGAACTTCTCTTAAGTTAAAAAACATTCAAACGTCAAACCAAGCATCCGATTCAAACCTAACCAATTCGGAATGAACCCAAATTTTGTACACAAGTCCAACTTCCTGAACAAAAATCCAAATCTGATAATATCAAGTCAACCCTCGATCAAACTTATGAACAAACCTTCAAATTTGCAACTTTCGACATCTAAGGACAAATCAACCTGGAAACCTCAAAATCCAAATTTGGACATACTCCTCAGTCCATAATCACCATATGAACCTGTTGGAACCATCAAAATACCAATCCGAGGTCGTTTATACAAAAGTCAAACCTTGGTCAACTCTTTCAACTTAAGCTTCCAACCCTGGAACTAAGTGTTCTAGTTCACTCAAAAACTTTCCTGAAACTAAACCAACCTTCCCCACAAATCATATAACAACAAATACATAGACGAGAAACATCAAATAGGAAACCGAGCCAAAATATATAAAATGACCGGCCGGGTCGTTACACTATTTGAGGTAAATTCTCTATTGAATTTAAACTCCTATATATTGAGCCCTAATTCGATAAGAAAAGATTTAGTAACTAAAATTTAGTTGACTTTAATGTCCTAAATATTACAAAAATAACTTAAATTACAATTTTATTTAGTGTGAAATCTGTTTTTAAAGGGCAACAAACACGAGCGACATTTTTCTAAGGGTTTTCGTGCTTTTAATATAGTATAGATTGTTGAGCTGAACACGTATTATGTTTTGATGATTAGCGAAGTAGGATTAACTACTTGAAAGAAATATGTTTCATGTTCTAGTGTAATGTGCTACTTAACTGGTGTGCAGGAGTATGATATAGCTGACAAATGAACCAGGTTCGTGCAAGTTAATTCCTCAAGAAAGTTATATCCGTACTCTACAAGGAATGCATTAATTGAGAAGAGTCTGTGGTCAAAAGGAATCTTGAAAATAAGGAAAAACTTACGCCGTAAGAGAAGGTTGAAAAGTTGGAAATAAATATGGAAACCAAATCAAAATAGGAGAGTTTTTCTTAACTGAAATATTCTTAGTTTTGGAACATTAATTGAAGAAGACTGTTGACCAACTTTGCAATATAAAAGGAGGCTTTTTTGCTGCAGTTCAGGGTTAACGTTGTTGAGAGAAATTACATAGAATTACTCATTGCTATAGAAATTAAGGCAGAAAGATACTGTTGAGGACTCAAGCTGCTCAATTGTAGAACATGTTCCTGAAGAAGAAGTTGTTGAGGTTCTTTAGTTGTTAGGTTGAGTCAAGTGTTCTAAATTGCAAACTATTTTCTTTTGATAAGTGAAATTGTAGGTTAGTGTAGAAAGTTTGAGTTTATGTAAGATTCATATGCTAGAGTTAGCTTGGGAAGGGGTAACTATAATTGAGTTGATTGTAGGGATAAATGTACTAGAGTTAGTCGCCTTGGCTATAGAGTTGTAACCTAAAACTGCTCATTGATGTTTATTGGACTTTTGAGGAAATCCTACTAGGGTAGGTCATGGTTTTTACTTTCTTGAGCAAGAAGATTATTCACGTAAAAAAACTCTGTGTCTGTCAGACCCGAAATCCCAACCACGAGGCCGTGATGGCACCTAAAATCCACTTGCTAGGCAAGCCAATGTTAGATAAAGAATTAAAAGTAGAATAATAGTAATTAATGATTGAAATACTCTAAAATACGTCTAATAAATCCATGAGTAGCGCGATCTAAACTAATCCCAGAAATACGGAGTAACAAGTACATGAGCAACTAAAACACTACAAATATAGTCTGAAATAAAATACAATTGTTCGAAATATGATAAATAGTAAAAAAGATAGAAGGGGACTCTAGGGACGGCGAACATCGTGTAGCTTTACCTCAAGTCTCCTGGGTGGATCTGATCCGAGCAATCTCCTCTGTGCGCTGCTAGGACCAACACCGGGATCTGCATAAGAAGTGAAAAAGTATAGTATGAGTACAATCGACCCCATATACTCCGTAGGTGTTAAGCTTAACCTCAACGAAGTAGTGACGAGTCTGTGATAAGACACTCACTATACACCTGTTCGAATAATAAATAGAAGACAATAGAAATACAGAGAACATGAATAAACTCATAAGAACGGGACCCAAAGGTCTACTAACAGAGGGCCCCAGAATAACACTATCTCATAACCTCATGTCACTGTACAAAAATGTAACACCACAGTTACAACTAGTTACAACACGTCATACCCATTGCGGTGAGCAACCCAATCCAAATATCATCACAATATTTGTTGCAGCATGTAACCTGATCCCAATATCATATCAATATTTGTTGCGGCATACAACCCGATCCCAGTATTGTATTAGTATCTATTGCGGCGTGCAATCCGTTCTGATTATCATTTTACTATCATTAACAACTCAACACACCCAATTCCGAAATTCCAACACAAAATGGTACTAAAGCGTATAAAACACCAAGGAACTACAAGTACCAACAGGGAACAACGAACATCTCATACCCATAAACCTTGAAAAATCATTAAAGAAAGAATAGCCATGGTCTCACACAAATATATATAACAGAATGAAGTACAACACGTAAGGTAAGGGAAACAAAGACAAGTAAAGTAATGAGGCAGTGAAGATGATCAATTAATACAAGTGAAAGCATATAGCAGGTGAGCAGATATTTAACAACTACAACAATAATAATGACCCAGTAGAATCCCGCAAGTGGGTTCTGGGGAGGGTAGAGTGTACGCAGACCTTACCCATACCCCGGAGGAATAGAGAGGTTATTTGTAAAAGACCCTCGGCTAAGCAGATATTTAACGAGGAAGGAATAACCAGAAACAAGTAAAAATTAAATGACTGATAACAAGTAAGAAATAATTATCAGGTAATGACATGTAGCATTCATGCATTACGAGATATAACATGAAATAAATAATAATGTAAAGGTAAATAGTCCATCCCCACATACTTTAACACATGACAAGGCATATACACTCGTCACTTTGTATATACGCCATCCCCACACAATATTCACGTGGCGATTAATCAAACAAGTCCTAATTCCCTCAAGTCAAAGTTAACCGCGAAACTTACCTCTTTTTGCAAACAAATCAATAATCAACCATGACTTTTATTTTTGAACAAGCCTCCAAACCAACCGAATCAAGCCAATTATCGTTCAAACAATTCAAAATAAGCTTTAGAAACTACCCACAAATGAAAAAGGTTCAATATTTAGCTAAATTTAAAATTCAACCTTGGGTCCGCTTGGTTGAAATATGAGATTCGGACCAAATACCAATTACCCATTCAGCCCGAGCCGGATTATGTGATTTGTTTTGAAATCCTACCTCAGTATGAGGTCTACATATCAATTTTACAAATACCTAAATTCTATCCAAAACTCCTAATTTCTACCTTGAATTTCGTAGATTTGATGTTAAAATTCATGAAAAGTAGTTGAAATTGATTGAAAACTAGTTGAAAACCCCCAATTGCCAATGAATTAAGGAAGACAAAGCTCTCAAGAAATTGCCTCTATGGGTGAAGTCTAGGGTTAAAGAATGGTGTAAAATGAGCCAAGTCCCATTTTTCCCACATTTTACGAGTTACAGATGTCACAATTGCAAACCCTTACGATGTCCGCAAATGCAAAACACGGATAGTAAATGCAATCAGTGCATCAGACCCAAAGAAGTTGCAAATGTGACTTATTCCTCACAAATGCGAAGATCCCCTCCATCGTAACTGCAAGTAATGCTTCGCAAATGCGAAGTTATTGTCACTACACTTTGTGTCGCAAATGCAACTCTAAGATTTGCAAGTGCTATAACGACCTGACCAATCATTTTGTGTATTTGAGCCTCGTTTCCCCTTTTGATGCTTCACACATGTATTTTTATGGTTTTATGACCTGGAGGTTTGATTGGTTTAGTTTTGGGAATGTTTTGGATTGATTTATACTCTTTGATTCTTGGCTTAAAAGCCTAAGTTGATTATGTCGATTAATGTTTGGCTTTTGTGAAAACGATCTCGAAAAGGTTTTTGATGGCCGATAGGTTTGTATCATAATTTGGGACTTGAGCATATACCCTAAATTGAATTCGGAGGTCCGTAGGTTCATTTGTGTTGTATTGCCAAAAGTTGGCAATTTGAGATTTTGGAAGATGTCCCAAGTTTGATTGCAGGTTGACTTGTGGCTATTGGGTTCAGAATTTTATTTTGGAACTTGGAATAGGTCCGTTATGTTATTTAGAACTTGTCTGCAAAATTTAGTGTCGTTTGGAGTTGATTTGTTAGGATTCGGACGCATGGTTGCAATTCAAGAGATGCTTGAACTTTTCTTTAAAATTTATGCATTCTGGTGTCTGATTTGTAATTTTAGATGTTATTTTTGTATTTTAATCATGTGAACGAGTTTTTATGAAATTTTTGGACTTGTAAGAATGTTTTGTTTGGAGCCCCGGGGGCTCGGATGAGTTTCGGATGTGTTTCGGCATGGCTTGGACTGGGATAGCATTTTCTAGTGTCCTGTGAGCACCAACCTCGCAATTACGAGCATGGAAGGGGAGGCTCTAGTATCTCAATTGCGATACCTTTTTCGCAATTGCGAAGTAGTACCTGGGCAGGGTAGGATCACATTTGCGATAATTGTGTCGCATTTGCGATGGGAATAGGGTTCGCATTTGCGAATCCGTTGTCGCATTTGCAGTTTATCCCTTAGGCTGTGAGTAGCCGCTTTTGCAAGGAATTCTTCGCAATTGCGAGGGTCCGCAATTGCGAGGGTCCACAACTGCAAACCTAGTGTCACAATTGTGACATCTGCAACTCAAAAAAAGTTAGAAAAGTTGGGATTTAGGTCTCATTTTCATATCTTAGAATCCTAGACTCGGTAGGAGGCGATTTGGAGACGGGATTTTCATCTACAAATACTGGGTAAGTGATTCTATTCAATTTTCAACTATACTTAATGATTATATCATAGATTAAACATCAAATTTATGGGAATCAAAGAGTAAAATTTAGGGATTTTGTCAAAGTTTTGAAAAAAATGAATATTTGAGTTTTGAGAGTCGATTTGGACTCAGATTTGAAAACAAAATACATATATGGACTCATGAGGTTATGGGTAGTCGGAATCTACCCTTAGACCCGGGTTTTGACCCGAGCGAGCCTGGGGTTGAGGTTTGTTGAATTTTTGTGAATTGTGTAAAGATCGAAGCTTTATCTATTGTAATTGGTTTCCCTTGCATTGTTTGATGATGATAAGTCTTTTTGGTTAGATTTGAGCCACGTGGAGGCGAATTTTAGTGGAAAATCTATATTCTAGGGTTGATTTGGCCTATTTGAGGTAAGTATCTTGCCTAACTTTGTGTGAGGAAATTACCCCTTAGGATTTGGGTTGTTTGTGCTAATTGTACTATGTGAAAGATGTGTACACAAGATGACGAGTGTGTACACGGGATATATGTTGTATTTTGAGCGATTTAGACTTTTAGACTTCTTCCATAACTTTACTTGAATTTGTTATAACATGTTACATCTTTTATTGGTAAATTTACTCTCACATGCTCTAATTGATGTTGCTAGCATTTGTTATACCCTTTATTGTTTTAATTTCTCTTATATGCTTAATTGAAGTTGCTACCTTCCTTATTGTCTTGTTACCTCTTTTATTGTTAAATTACTCTTACTTGAAGTTGTTATTTCGTGGAATATCTTCTTGTTTAGTTATTGGTGTTGAAGTTATGGAAATCATTATCACATTAAGGTTCAAGTTATTACTTGTTGAGTATTCCTCATTCATTTTGATATTATTGAGATTCTTGTATACATTGTGATTGAGCCATGGTCTCTACGTTGTGGTAGCATTGGTATTGTTATTTTCGGCACGTGTTTTGGCATATGGACACATGTGGTATGAGTTGATTATTGTATTGTAATATTGATACGCATGCCGTAGTATAAGGATAGGGGTTGATACGCATGCGGTGAGATAAGGTGGGAATTTATATGCGTGTTTCTAGTAAGAGAATTACTTGAAGCTATGCAGTGAGATAAGAGGGCTAAAATACGTGTAGCTATTTTGGAAAAATATTTTCAACAATAAATGCAAGGCTCATGCGGTGATATAAGGAAAGATTGTGATTGAAGTTGTGAAATGTGAAAATGAGGCGGTACCTTAATTGTGATTCTTGTTGTACATTCCATGCTAAAAGAGGCTTGTTGGTTGAACAATTCTTGTTTTTTTCTTCATTGTCTTACTTGTACTTGTCCGTGTTTGACAATTTATTGTTTCATCATGTCTTACTACTTGTTGCCTTTGCCGCTTAAATTTCTGTTGCTAGGTTATACTATTAAACTGCTTATTTATCATTTACTTCCATGCTTTCCATTATTAGACTAAGCTATATTCTGTTTGGCTTTCTTTTCCTAGTAGGTGTCTTTACCTGGCCTCGTCACTATTCTACCGAGGTTAAGCTTGATAGTTACTAGGTACCTTTGTGGTATACTCATACTATGCTTCTGCACATTTTTGTACAGATCCAGGTACATCTGCCCGTGCTGGACGCCAGTGATTGATTGGCTACTTTTGGAGACTTCAAGGTACACCTGCTCGACGTTCATAGGCCTTGAAGTCACCTTATGCTTTTTTAGATGTTCTACTGTTTATTTCCTGTTGCAAAACACTATTGTATTTCGAGACTATTAGTCTATTCATGTAGATCTTATGACTCGGTTCCACCAGGTTTTGGGGAGTTGTTATTAGCTGTACTGTTGAGTTTTATTCATGATAGTTTAATGGTTTAATTGGAGGTTTTATTATTATTTCTGCTATTTCTTAATGTATGTTAGGCTTACCTAGTCTTAGAGACTAGGTGCCATCACGACATCCTAAGGTGGGAAATTAGGATTGTGACAAAATGTGATCCGAGCTCAGTTGGCAAAAGCAAACTCTACTTCGCAAGTGCGAAGTGCTAGCCCCATCACATGTTCACATTTGCGAGCCTGACATCGGAAATGTGAGGCTCGTAATTGCGATTAGGTGCTCGTAAATGTGAGACTTGCAACCTTACACTAGCAACTGTTGGGCACCAGTAGTTCCAAATCAGTCCGCAATGCATCCGAAACTTATCCGAGCCCCTCGAGCTCCAAACTGAACATGCACATAAGTGTAATAACATCATACAAACTCGATCACTACCTCATTACCAAAATAACATCAAATAACAAGAATCGATCATCAAAAGTCAAGATTTCAACTTAAAAACGCATTTTCCCTAATATTTCACATAATGCGCCGAAACGCGCTCGGGTCACCCGGAACCCCAAGAAAAAAGGGGTACAAGTCCAAAAATATCATACGAACTTACCAGAATCGTCAAAAATACCGATCCGAGGTCGTTAACCAAAAACGTTGACCGTGGTCAACCCAACCTCATTTAAGTCAAAATCACCTTTTCTTCAAATTTTACATAAATATTTTACGAAAAATGACACAGACCACGTACACATGTCATATAACATCAAATGAAGCTACGGGAGTCTTGAAACATAGAAAAGGGTGCTAGTGTGCAAAATGAAATATTAGGTCATCACGGTATCATTTAAATTCTGCAATTATTTCTATTTGTATCTGTCTGCCTAGTTTGAAGAACTACGTTCTTTGAAATTTCAAATTTCGAGTCAGACACAATTCAAACTCTCATCTTCTGTCTGGTTCAACTCTAAAATAACAATCGGTATTAGAGTAGGTTCTTTCATAAGAGGCTAACACCTTGAAATGATCTACAATGACTGGACCACCGGATGCGCAAGAAGTTCATCCTCGAACGGACATAGAAACGTACCTGGACTGATAAAAAGGTAGGGGTATCTTCTCCACATATTGGACTTAGACTCCCACGTAGCCTCCTCAATTGGCTGACCTCTCCAATGCATTTCACATAAGAAAAACTCTTAGATCTCAACTTACAAACTTGCCGATCTAGAATAGCCACCGACTTTTCCTTATAGGTTAAATGTTTGTCAAGCTACACCGTGCTGAATTCCAAAACATGTGATCTATCCTCATGGAACTTTTTGAAGCATGGAAACTTGAAATATCGGATGTACCCCCGTTAGGATAGGAGGCAATGCAAGCCTAGAAGAAATCTCCCCAACTCTCTCCAAGATCTCAAACATGTCAATAAACCTCGGGATCAACTTGCCCTTCTTCCCAAACTGTAAGTCGCTCTTCGTAGGCGACAATCGGAGAAGAACCTTCTCACCTACCATGTAGGCCATATCTCAAACCTTCCGATCCGCATAACTCTTTTTCCTGGACTGAGCTGTATGAATTCGCTCTTGAATCACCTTAACCTTTTCTAAAGTATTACGAAGCAAATCAGTGCCCAACAATCTAGCCTAACCAGGCTCAAACCAACCAACCGGCGAATGACATCACCTCCCATGTAAGGCCTCGTACGAAGCCATCTAGATACTTGACTAATAGCTATTATTGTAGGCAAACTCTGCTTGAGGTAAAAACTGGTCCCACTGACCCCCAAAATCCATAGAGCTCGCCCGCAATATGTCTTCCAATAACTGAATAGTGCGCTCGAACTACCCGTCCGTCTGAGGATAAAATACGGTACTCAGCTTGACCCGCACGCCTAACCCATGTTGCACGGCTCTCCAAAAATGCAATGTAAACTGCGTGCTTTGGTTAGAAATGATGGAAATGGGCACGCCGTACAGGCAGATAATCTCCCCGACATAAATCTGAGCCAACCGCTGTGAAGAATATGAAGTCATCACCCGAATGAAATGTGCAGACTTAGTTAACCTTTACACAATAACCCAGACTGCGTCATATTTCCTCAAGGTTCATGGTAAGCCTACTACAAGATCCATAGTGATGCACTCCCACTTCTACTTCGGTATCTCCAATCTATGAGTCAACCCACACAGTTTCTAATGCTCATACTTTACCTGTTCACAATTCAAACACTGAGAGACATAATCAACAATATGTTTCTTCATTCTTTGCTACCGATAGTGTTGTGTCAAGTCACGGTACATCTTTGTGACACCTGGATGAATGGAATAGCGCGAGCTGTGAGCCTCATCAAGAATCAGCTCTCTCAACCCATCAACCTTTGGAACACTTATCCGGCCCTGAAGCTGCATAACATCGTCATCTCCAATCACAACATCATTGGCACCACCACGCTGCACCGTGTCCTTCAACACCAACAAATGAGGATCATTAAACTAGCTATCTTTGATACGCTCCAACAACAATGACTGCCACAACACAAGCAAGAACCCGACTGAGCACCAAAACATCCAATCTCATGAGCTGATTGGCCAAAGCCTAAACATCCATTGCTAGTGGCCTTTCCACTGGTGGTAAATATGCCAAATTGCCCATGCTCTCAGCCTTCCTACTCCATCCATCGGCCACTACATTAGCCTTTCCTGAATGATATAATATGGTGATTTCATAGTCTTTCAACAAATATAAGCATCTCCGTTGCCGCAAATTAATGTCCTTCTGCTTGAACAGGTGTTGGAGACTCCGATGGTCGGTATAAACCTCATATGGGATGCCGTATAGATAGTGCCTCCAAATCTTCAGCGTGGGAATAATGGCTACCAACTCTAAATCACACACAGGGTAATTCTTCTCATGAATCTTCAAGTTCTGAGATGTGTAGGCAATCACCCTACTATCCTATATTAATACTGCACCAAGTTCAATACGTGACGTAGCACAATACACGGTGTAGGATCTTAAACATATAGGCAACACCAACACTGGGGCTGTAGTCAATGCAGTCTGAAGCTTCTGAAAGCTCTCCTCACATTCGTCGAACCATCTGAAAAGAACACCATTTTGGGTCAACTTGGTCAATATGACTGAGATAGATGAAAACCCCTCCACAAACCAACGGTAATAACCCACCAATCCCAAAAAGCTCCAAATATTTATAGCTGAAGTAGGTCAAGACCAGTTCTGAATTGCCCCAATCTTCTTAGGATCCACCTTTATGCCCTCGGAAGATACAACATGCTCCAAAAGGAAACTGAGTCTAATTAGAACTCACACTTCAAAACTTGGCATATAATTGATGATCTTTCAAAGTCCGAAGTACGATCTGGAGATACTGCTCATGCTCCCCTCAGCTGCGAGAGTAAACCAAGATATAATCAATGAAGACAATCATGAAGGAATCCTGATAAGGCTCGAACTCTAAGTTCATCAAATCCATAAAGGCTGCTGGGGCGAGTTCGAAAAGCTGTCTTTAAGACATTCGATGCCCTCACTACTAGCAATTGGAGCTATGACCACGGATCTGTAACCGTTGCTATAGATAGTCTATTGCAGCGGTTCCAACCATTGCGTAAGGTAATTGGTACTATCTGCACAGTTTAGCATTTAAATCGTTGCATTAGTCCAAAAATCGTTACAGTAGATTTTCTATGGGATTTTTTTATAGCCAACCGTAGCAATAAGTCTATCTATGGTAATGGTTATTTGTAATTTTAATCTAAGTCAACGGTTATGAATTCCCTCTTTAATTTCTCCCAAATTTTGGATGGCCCGCTAAAAGAGACCCGCTTCTATTTTATTTTATATTTAATAAAATAATAAAATCTAATAATAATACACACCAGAGATTACGAGGAAGACAAATGCCTTATCACAAAAAGTTCCAATCTCTCTCTCCCAAAAAGCCTTTATCAGTTCGCCGGAGATTACGAGGAAGACAAACCACCATCGGCGGCACAGGTAAGCTACATTTTTTATCACGATTCCAACTGTATTCTACCATTTGTTTTTATTTTCTTTAAGATCTCAGTCATTCCTTTTGTTTTCCACACTGCCTGAGCGCCGTTGGGCCTTCTATTTTTCATTTCTAGGGTTTCATAGAAAATGAAGTTGAGCTCTATATTTGTCGAAAGATCAATTCTTTTGTCTCAATTTATTTAATTTGAGGTCTTGCAACTCAAATCTGGAATTTTGGAGTGATGTTAATTACTAGTAAAGAGGGGTGTGTTATCTATATGGAGTTTAACTTTCTTGAAAGTTGACAAAATGTGGGTTATAAAGATACTGTGATTTGTCCTATAAAAAATAGTACAGGTATTTAATTGGGACATTTTTAATCATAATTAAGATTTCTGCAACTTTCAAGATTCTTCAGGTATCTGCTTTTGTAACCATCAGAAAGAGATTATGTGATGTTACATCAGAAATGTAATATGGGCATTAATAGATTTCGAATTCTGAAGTTGCCTTTCTTATTGGTACCATAAGTTGTCAATGATAAGTGATATGTGAACAACTCTACAATATCTAGTCTCTTTAAGTGAGACCTTGTGACCATTAGGCCATTTCTTATGCAGAGAAGATTAGTCAAGAATAAATGAGAATTAGGCCATTTCTTATGCAGAGAAGATTAGTAAAGATTAGTCTTCTGCTATATAATATTACTACTTTTCTCTATAGGTAGATTCTAATGGAGATGATAGAAATATTTCTAAGCTTATTGTTTGTTTCTGCTCTTTCAAAGTTTATTCTACTATAGAGTCATGTCTGGAGTTAAAATCATTGCTCTTCTTAGTCTGAATTGGCTGACATAAAAAGGTGTGTGATGAATTAGTATATTTTGTCCGACTTCCGAATTTAACAGGGTTAAGAGGATTGACATTTATATCATTATCCTGGTGTGCTGGTGGAGTAAATTTTGTATTCAGAGTTTATTGTTCCAATATTTGCTACTAGGAAAACAGAAAGCAGGAAATATTGTATAATCAGACACATAACTACATGAAGTATAAATACAACTATCGCTGCATTTAACTTATAGTAGTAGATTAGTATATTAGAGTAGATATTTTTAAAAGCTCACAATAATGGAGGCTTTACCTGTTTTACAGTCGAACTTTGAGGAATCATGGTAATCCAACTTTTCTTCATAGAAAAATTCATAGGCTTACGCCAACTAGTCTTCTTCAAACAATGACCAATATATTTATATAGTTAGTTCTTTTCAATTTTATCAAGAATAAAGTAGTGGTCAAGGATATCTATGCTACCCATAAAAAAGAGAGAGGATATCTATGCTTGTGGGATAAAATCAATATTCTATGGTACATGGTGAAACTACAATTAGAGGCAATACTCTCTAAATTAATACCTTTTTTTTCAATTTTGTACTCTCTTGTCGAATGAGGTTTACCTTTTTATAGAGTTCTATATTTTCTTGATGAATAAGATTGCCCTGGAGAAGACTTATTTGGGTACCAAAATTTAAAGAGAAGTTGTGATAGTTTCTCTAGTAGAACCTTCTGATTTAGTTCTCCTTTTCTGTGTTGGTTGATTTTTATGCTATATACTGTCTTCTTTAGATTCTTGGTCATTTGTTGGAAATTGATGCCCGACTTAGTTATCTCATGCTTCTTTTGGCTAAGTCTCTGCGATCTATGGAGTCTTCCTAAAGGATTTTTTATGGTTTCCTTCTTACCCAACTCTGTATGCAAGTCTTAGATATTCCAGTGGTTTCCTTTGGTAAAGGAGGAGAAATTCCAGCTAACATGGTTGTTAAATGTGTGGCCTGCCTGGGATTCCAGCTAACATGATTATTTTTGTTTTCATTACGATATATTAATGTGGTTTAAAGCTGCCTTTATGGTCAGCTGTGATAAATCTCTTTAAAGAACTTTCTACTCAACGTGCACACCTAGTAGTACTAAATGATGGAGTTTTTTCGGATTCTATTCTTTCTATGTGAAACCTTTTATATGAAAACTGAGAAGGATATACTGTAAGATCTACGTCATGTATGATCTTCTACTTTTGTTGATTCCAAGTATTCAAAGTTTCTGTATCTGTTCTATTGCTAATACAGAAATCGAAGTCAGAATTAAAATTATTATTGGCAGTAGTAGTAGCAGCAATATCTTTGTGGCAAAGATTATGGGAAAAGGAGATTCTTGGACTTGTGGCTAAACTTGGAGCTTCAGAGATCATATCAATAGCCATGGTTTTTGTTTTCTTGATTCAATTATTGAAAGGACAGAAAGGAAAAAAATCTAACGCGGTGGGATAGTTGTGGTAAGAGGACAAGATTCAAATGTGATGTGGGAACACTGCCTAACAGGGTCCTTGGGCTTTATATGTTAGCTATTCGAATTTCTACAAAAATTCAATTGACTTGGTCGTTGAAACCAAGTGAACCTCTCTCCCACTGTTAGTTGCATGATGTCGATATGTTCATTAGAAGGAGTTGAGGCATAGTCATCCAACTCGTCAACATATATTACGTCGTCTCACACTGATGTTGTTGTGATAACCAAAAGAATCACAACAAGATTCTCAAATATTGTTGATTCTGTCATGAGGTTCTTTTTCTTCTCATCCATTTCATACTCAACTTGAACTTCAATTTCATTGTTCTTGTTTTCATCAGTATCTGAACCAGTTGCTGATGTTTCTTCACCATTTGTTATGGTCAAACGTGGAAGACTTGAACTTCTTGTTATAGTTTTGTTTTGTTTTACAACTACTATTGTTGGTTCTAGAGTTTTTATGTTCTTTTCTTTTTTCATGGCAATTTGTGCTATGAGTATTCTTAGACCGGATTCTCTTGAAGGGTAATAACTTTATTTATCCTCTTTAGTAGGTGGAGTAGATCAAGAAATGGATGATGAAGGCAGTGAAGAACTAGACCTTACTTGAGATGAATTTTGAATTGTTATAGATGAATGTTCTAGGAATCTTTTGTTATCAACATTTTTGAAACTTACTCTCTTGAAATGTACTAAACTTATGCACTTGGGGTAGAACATTTGCTTTAAGGATATTATTTGCTTGATAGATAATTTTATATTATTAATAGTTTCATTTTATGATGTATTTAAATTTTAGTGTTATTATAATTTATTATATATATAAATAATTATTTATAACAGGTGCTATATTTTGGTTTTAACTGAACTGATACAATAGCCTACCATAACCGTTGCAATAGGACACAAATGACGTTCCATTAGATAATGTAAATCGTTGCAATAGGTCCTATAAACCGTTCCAAATACAAATATAACTGTTACGATAGCTTAAGGAAACCGTTGTTGTATCCATACATAACCGTAACAATAGCTTACATAAGTGCTGCATTAAATAATATGGTAACGGTTAAGAACCGTTGTATAAACAATGTAGTAACGATTTTAAACTGTTCCAATTAAAAAAAATAATTATTCCAATAGAGAAAGGGAAAACCGTTGTGACAAACGTATCTATAGTCACGACGATGCAAACCGTTGCAAGAACCGTTCCAATAGACCTATGGGCACGCGGGCTGATGTAACGGGCGGTAAACCGTTCCAATATCTCTATGGCAACGATTAACAGTCTGTGGGAACGGTTTTTCAAGTGTTACCGTAGACCAATTTTTCAGTAGTGCCTAATCTTTACCTGATGGTTGTCCGGCCTAAAATCAATTATGGAAAACACCTTGGCACCCTGAAGCTGGTCAAATAAGTGATTAATCCTCGGCAACGGATACTTGATCTTGATAGTGACCTTATTCAACTGCTGATAATCTATGCACATTCGCATCAATATGTCCTTCACAAAAAATACTGGTGCACCCCAAGGCGAGACACTAGGTCTAATGAATCCCTTATCAAGCAAATCCTGTAATTGTTCCTTCAATCCTTTCAACTCAATCGGGGCCATACGGTATGCTGGAATAGAAATAGGCTGAGTTCCCAGAACTAAGTGAATGCAAAAGTTGATATCTCTATCAAGTGGCATGCCCGACAAGTCTGGAAGAAACACATTTGGGAACTCACGCACAATCGAGACCGAATCCATGGAAGGAACCTCTGCACTAGAATCACGAATATAAGCCAAATACCCTAAACATCCCTTCTCGACTATACGCCGAGCCTTCATATATGAAATGACCCTGCTAGTGGAGTGACCAAGAGTCCTTCTCCACTCCAATCGAGGTAGCCTCGACATGGCCAACGTCACAGTCTTGGTGTGACAATCCGGGATAGTGTGATACATGTACAACCAATCCATGCCAAAAATCACATCAAAATCTACTATATCAAGAAACAAAAGGTTAACCTTAGTCTTATAGCTCCCGACAGTGACTAAACATGAGCGATAGATCCAGTCCACCATAATAGAATCCTAATGGGCATAAACACATCAATATGAGCACTCAAAGATTCACAAGACATATCCAATTGTGAAGCAAAATAGGATGACACATACAAATATGAGGAACCCGGATCATATAAAAATAATGCATCTCTATGGCAAACCAGAATAATATATGTGATAACCGCATCAGATAACTCTGCCTCAGTTCTAGCTGGGAATGCATAGCAATGGGGATGAGGCCCACCAATCTGACCTCCACATCTTGGACAGCCTTTCACTGACTGGCCTCCACCTCTAGTTGCCTGGCCTCTACCTCTGGTGGCATGACCCCTGCCTCTAGCTGGCTGAGCAGGCGGTGGGGCAACTGGTGCCAGAATCATGGCATGAGTAACCTAATGTGGTGTGCTGCTCCTCAATCTAGGACAATACCACCTGATATGACCTTCTTTGCTGCACTTAAAGCAACCCCGTGGCTGGCGTAACTGCAAAGTCTAAGACATCCCTGATGACCTGAATGACCACCGTAGTAACTTTGTAGTGGAGGTGCACTAATAGGAGCTGAAGGTGTACTAAGTACTAGATTCTCTGAAAGAGACTCCTATGCGCCATGACCACATGAAGGACTAGGAGACACCTGAAGTGCTGACTGAGCGGGCCTAATAGGATGACCTCTACCAAATGAGCCTCTACCGCTAGATGAGGCACCACAAACACCACCAAAATGTTGAGGCGTCTTTTCTAATGCTGCCTCTCTACCCTGACCACGAATTCTCTCGATCCGCCTAGCTATCCCCACAACCCGAGTAAAATAAATATCATCCTCGATCTCTCTACCCATTTATAGCCTGATACCATAAGTAATGCCATCCATAAATGCATGCACCCTCTCCCTCTCAGTAAGGTTCAGGATAGCTCCATGGCGTGATTGATCCACAAATTTGGTCTCACGGTGGGTAACGGTCATGCTACCCTTCTGTAGGCGCTCAAACAGACTGCATAGATCCTCTCTTTGAGTGAAGGAAATGAACTTCTCCAAGAATAACTGTTAGAACTAAGCCCATGTATGAGGAGGTGAACCTGCTCCCCAATCATACTCCTGCCACCACCTCTTGGCGGAGCCATGCATATGAAACACTGTGAAGTCAACTCCATTGGACTCTACTATTCTCATGCGCAATACCTCATGGCAACAATCCAAGAAATCCTAGGGGTCCTTAGAAGGTGTACCACCAAAATGAATAGGAAACAACTTGGTGAACATGTCCAACCTCTTCAGCCCCTAAGACAAAATCGCGGGTCCCTCCTGTAGCAATAATAGGATGAACTGCTATAACTGGTGGGACTTCTCGTGTATGATTCCCGTGAGCCATCTGCTTTTGAGTGTGAGTAGTAGGAGTCTGGGCTCCTCCCCCAGCCTAGGAGATGGCTAGTGCCATAGGAAACACACCGGTCTGGGCCACACTCCCCATAATGCCCACCAGGCAAACTAGGTTATTCTGAAGTGCTAGGATAGCAATGAACCCCTCTAGGACCTGAGCTGGTCCAACTGGCATGGCCTGAATAGGGATCTCCTCATCCTGCTCGATTTGAGGTTGAGCTCTACCTCTACCTCTACCTCGGACCCGACCTCTACCCCTGGTAGTGGTTTTAATAGGGCTATGACTCTTGATCTGCTATGGATAACGTGCGTGTCCTCACCATTTATGAGAGAATAAGAATAGAATGATTCAAACTCAATGATAGAATAAAGTTGCACGATAGAGAAAGAAAAAAGGTGAAATTTTCCTAAACATTACAGCCTCCAAAAGATAAGTACAGATGTCTTTATACCGATCCTCCAGACTCTACTAAGTTTGCTTTGATACCAACTTGTCACGACCCGATATTCCAACCACGGGGTCGTGATGGTGCCTTACACCAGTTGTTAGGCAAGCCAATGTTAGATAAAGAATTAACTAATTTTAATAACTTAAAAGCAGAATAATAGTAATTAATTACTGAAATAATCTTAAATTCGTATAATAAGTCCATTAGTAATGCGGTCTAAACTAATTCCACAAATTCGGAATTACAAGTACATGAGCGACTAGAATACTACTAATATAGTCTGAAATAAAATACAACTATTCGAAACAAGATAAATAGTAAAACAAGATAGAAGAGGACTCCAGGGGCTGCGAACGCCATATAGATCTACCTCAAGTCTCCTGGATGGGTCTGATCCAAGCAATCTCCTCTATGCGCTTCTAGGACCAACACCGGGATCTACATAAGAAGTGCAGAAGTGTAGTATCAGTACAACCGACCACATGTACTCTATAAGTATCAAGCCTAACCTCAACTATGTAGTGATAAGGCTATGACAAGATACTCACTATAAACCTGTTCGAATAATAAATAGAAGATAATAGAAATATAGAGAAAACGTATAAACTCATAAGAACGGGACCTGAAGGTCTACTAACAGAGGGCCCAACATAATATTATCTCATAACCTCATGTCACAGTACATAAATAGAACACCACAGTTACAAAACGTTATAACACATCATACCCCGTTGCGGTGCGCAACCCGATCCCTATAGCATCACAATATCTATTGCAGCATGTAACACGATCCCACTATCATATCAATATTTGTTGCGTCATGCAATCCGATCTCAATATTATATTAATATATATTGCAGCGTGTAATCCGTTTTTATTATCAATTTACCATCATTAACAACTCAACAAACCAAATTCCGAAATTCCATCAAAAAAGGGTACTAAAGCGTATAAAAAACCAAGGAACTACAAGTACCAACAGGGAACAACCAATATCTCATATCCACAAATCTTAAAAAAACATTAAAGCAAGAATAGCCATGGGCTCATACCAGTAGATATAACATAATGAAGTACAACATCTAAGGTAAGGGCAACAAAGGCAAGTAAAGAAATAAAGCAGCGGAGATGATCAATTAATACAAGTGAAAGTGTATAGAAGGTAGGTAGATATTGAACGAGGAAGGAATAAACACAAAGAAATAACAATTAAATAACAGATATCAATTTTACAAAAATGCCTAAATTCTACCCAAAATCCCTGTTTTTACCTTGAAATTCATAGATTTGATGTTAAAATTCATGACAAGTAGTTGAAATTGATTGTAAACTAGTTAAAGATACTTACCAATGAATTTGGAAGAAAAAGCTCTAAAGAAATTGCCTCTATGGGTGAAGTCTATCGTTAAAGAATGGGGTAAAATTAGCTAAGTCTCGTTTTTACCACATTTTACCCAGTTGCAGATGTCGCAATTGCGAACTCTTGCGATGTTCGTGAATGTGAAACACCCATAGAAGTTACAAATGCGACATATTCCTCGCAAATGCAAAGATCCCCTCCATCGTAAATGTGAGTAATGCTTCACAAAGGTGAATTAAATGTGAAGTGACAGCCCCTATCCCATGTTCACATTTGCAAGCCTAACATCGCAAATTCAAGGCTCGCAATTATGATCAGGTTCTCGCAAATGCGTGACCTACAACCTTACACTAGCAACTGCTGGGCACAAGAAATTCCAAATCAGTCTCAAAAATGAAGATGCACACAAGTGTAGTAACATCATAAAAACTCGCTCGCTACCTCAAATAACCAAAATAACATCAAATAACAAGAATCAATCATCAAAACTCAAAATTTTAACTTAAAAACTCATTTTCACAATCTTTCACATAATGCGTCGAAACGCGCTCGGTTCCCCTGGCACCCCAACCAAATATATGTACAAGTTCAAAATATCGTACAAACCTATCGGAATCGTCAAAATGCCGATCCGAGATCGTTTACCAAAAACATTGACCATGGTAAACTCAAACCGTAATTTAAGTCAAAAATCAGATTCACTTCAAAATTTTACGTAAATGCTTTTTGAAAAATGACACGGACCACACACATAAGTCATATAACATCAAATGAAGCTATGGGGGGTCTCGAAACATAGAAAAAATATTCTAGTATGCAAAATGAACTATCAGGTCATCCCAATATCATTTAAATTCCGCAATTATTTATGTTTGTATCTCCCTTCCTAGTTCAGAGAACCATGATTCTTTGAAATTGCAAAAATCAGGTAAGACACAATTAAACCCCCTTTCTTCTGTCTGGTTCAACTCTAAAATAACAATTGGTATCAGAGTAGGTTCATTCATAAGCGTCTAACACCTTGAAATGATCTACAATGACTGCACCACCGGATGCACTAGAAAATCAATCAACTATGAGACTACCACTGCTTAATGGGAAAAACTGTAAGGCCTCATAAAATTTCACCTAGAACCCGAGGTTTTGTAGTGCCAACGTAAGCTAATGTATTTGAGTATTGTAGAAATTCTTTGCGGCTCGCAAGCTCGCCACGGTACGGACTTTTTGGGTTGCTTAGTCTGTCGAGGGGTTGAAGGAAAAAGTTACAGCACATGGCAATGTGGCGGTCCCTATGCGATCATAGAATCAGTTTGCGGGCCACAGATCGGCCGCAGATTGAAGCAGAAAGATTTGCCAATTTTGAGGACCATTATGTAGCCGCAGAATCATTTTACGGGCTGCAGATCCCATCGCAGATCCAGCATGAGAAAATTTAGAAGGAGGTTTTATAGTCCATTATGTGACCGCAGAAATGGTCTACGGACCGCATACATGTTTCATAGTAAAGCATAAATGCCTAATGATAGCGATACACTCTCTTCTTAGTTGACTTGGTGAGCCCCACTTCATTTTGGGGTCGTGCATCTTTTGTTCTATGTGTTTTATGTTTTGGGGTATAGTTGGAGCCTTGTTGCCGGCACCATCGTTGTACTTTTTTGTATCTATTAGAGGCTCCGTAGACATGGTGTGGGTTGTGTATCGGTATTGGAAAAGTCAAGATAGTAATGTCGAATGTGTATTACATGTGCCCCTTCAAACTACGAATGTGTATGTATTTTGAGACTTTATAAATAAAGTAAGTGATGGATTTAGTGTTGTTCATGAACCCTCTTAGCTTAAATTAATGAAGTTTATCTTCTCTTTATTTATGGGTAAGTTGGGTAGAAGAAACTCCAGCAGGCTTACTCGTCCGGGCTATCTCGGTTGAGCGCCGGTCGCGCTCTCTAAGGTCGGGGAGTGACAAAAACTATGGTTGGTGGAAGGAAAGTATGCGTGATTGTTTGAAAGGAGAAGACCTGGAAGTTTGTGATATTGTTGAAAAGGGACCAAATATCCTCATGTTTGTTGATGCAAAAGTAATCAAAATTGGAACGAAACCTAGAGAAATATCCTAAGAAAAATGTCAAATGTGTTCAAAAGAATGCTAAATCCAAAAAGATTTTGATCTCTGGTATTGGTCAAGATGAGTATAATAGGATCTCATCATGCAGAGATACAAAATCCATATGAGATGCCTTGTAGTGTGCACATGAGGGTACGTCTCAAGTGAAGCAGTCGAAGATTGATATGCTAACTAGGCAATATATATTATTTAATATGAAATAAGGGAAAACCATTATGGAGATGTACACAAGGCTAACATCAATCATCAATGAATTGATATCTCTAGGAGAAGTTATCCCTCAACGCAAAATTGTGAGAAAGATAGTAAGCAAACTGCCTCCCCTATGGGATAGCAAGGTCATTGTGATCATTGAAGCAAGAAATCTTAGCACAATGACTCTTGATGATCTTATTGGTAATTTGAAAACCTATGAGTTGAAGCATAATCAAGATCAACTAGATCGACAATTTGCTAAACCCTGAAAGACCAAAAACTTGGCTCTCAAGTCGACTCAGAAGTAAGACATTGAAGAAGATGATATGGCACTGCTTACTCTACATTTCCAGCGAGCAATAAGGAAAGGTGGATTTTTGAAAAAATGTACTTCATCCAAATCCAAGGCCATAGAGAAAAACAATACCAATAGATACTACAAGTGTAGAAAAAAAATCACTTCATTAAGGATTGCAGTTATGGAAAACTGAGTGGAAGAGGAACAATCCTAAGAAGCAAAACAACAGAAAAGAGACTGGGTTCCTGGAAGAAGGATGGCAAATAAGGCTATAGAAAAAAATATGAACAGAGTTATGACTGCTATGCATTCATCCTCAACTGATGAGTCTGATGATGATAAAGAAAGTGATGAAGATGATCAGTTACTTATGTCCAAGGAAGATAGTGATTCAGAACCCGAGGGTCTCCTGACACAAATGACAAACTCAAACTGTATGTTGATGAGGAAGAAGAACCAGAGATAAGTTTGTATCAAAGATAGAATTAATACTTACTCTAAAAAGAAAATAATTTCCTTGTCTGGTGTCTTGATTGATGCATACCAAAAGGTTTTTGCTGAAAAGGAATAATTAATGAATGACTATGCGTCACTTAGGTTTGAGAACAAAGTCCTAGAAATAAGTAGATAAAATCTTGAAGTTTTTGCTATTGATCTTAAGGATCCGGTTCTCGCTTTAGAAGATGAAAATATAGCCTTAGAAATTAAAAAACAAGAAGCTTCGTGATTCTCCTATCAAAGTAAAGGAGTTGGCCACAGAAATCCAGGAGAAACTAGAGAGTGAATTAAAGAAAGCTAATACAATATCTTAATTGAAATAAAAAAGACTTGGTTGCTTCAAGAGATCCTGGATAAGGCTAAGTATGAAATAGAGAGAAATATCAAGTTGGCTAGGTCTTCACAAATAATGTTTAAAATGCATGAAAATCACAATAGTAACAAGAAAGGTTTAGGGCATACTAAGGCTAAAATCCCATATAACCCGCATAATAACTATATAGGCATTCCTGATAATAGGTTGTGCACACATTGTGGTACCAATGGTCACTTCAAAGAAACATGCATGGTTAAAATTAAATCGAACCAAAAGAATATTGCATATGTTGATAAAAAGAAGCATAATAAACCTGGCCCTTCACTTAAAGGTGCAAGACATCCAAGTTGGACTAAAAAAATGTGATTCATCCATTTTCTCAAAGAAAGGGACCCAAGCTAGCATGTGTTTCTAAATCTAATCCTTGAATATTTTATGCAGGTTAAAGTGAGAGAAAGCATGAACTAGTGGTATGTGAATAGTTCTTGCTTCCTCCATATGACTAAAAATAGAGATAATTTTCTCTCACTGAGAGCCTACCAAAGAGGGAGTGTGGGCTTTGAAAATGTCAAGAAAGGTAACATAATCGGTATAGGTAAGGTTGGTAAGTGCCACCCTCATGCTATTGAAAATATGTATTATATTAAAAGTTTGAAGCACAACTTGTTAAGTATATCCCAAAAGTGAGACATAGATAACCAGGTTATTTTCACCTCTAAAAACTATATGGTTACAAATGAAAAACATTGGAAACCAAGTTATCAAAGGAAAAGGCACAAAAATATTTATGAAGCTGATATTATGTCTTCATCTGAAAATAAACTTTCATGTCTTAGTGCACTTGATACTGACTTCTTTCTGTGGCCGATAAAATTAGGGTATGCTAGTTTTTCTATGTTGAACAAATTAATTTCCAAGGAGCTGATGCATGGCTTGCTAAAGTCAAAATTCAGGGAAGATAATATCTGTGATGTTTATTCTAAAGGCAAACAGTTCCGATTATCCTTCAAATCAAAGAAAGTGGTAAGCACCTCTTCAAAATTTGTAATTGTTGATGACATCTCTAGAATCACTTGGACCATATTTGTGGCAACTAAAGATGAATTATATGTTAAGTTTGTGACCTTTGTTAAGCAACTACAAAAACAATTGGATAGTCATGTAGCTATATTAGATCTCACCATGGAGTTGAATTTTAAAATGCCAACTTTCTTGAGTTCTATGTAAGTAATGTCATAGATCATAATTTCTCTGCACCTAGGACTCCACAACAAAATGGTGTTGTGAAAAGAAAAAATAGGACTTTAAGATATGGTAATAACTATGTTAAGTGCTAGTGGAAATCTAAAAACCTTTTGGACTGAAGTTGTGAACACAACATGTTACATTATCACTAGATGTGTGATTGGGCCGATAATTTATAAGAACCCATACGAATTACTTAAAGGCAGAAAACCTACATAAATCACCTAAGAGCCTTTGGTAGCAAGTGTTTTGTATATAAAAATAGTAAAGAGGCTTTAGAGAACTTTGATGCTAAAGTTGATGAGGGTGCGTTTCTGGGTTACTCTCCACATAGTAAAGCTTATAAGGTATATAATAAAAGAACTATGTGCATTAAATAAAGTATACATGTGATTTTTGACGAGTCTAACCATTTGGCTGAGAAAGGTACACAGGCTATTAATGATGGAGAATTTGGACTTGTGGACCACAATGAGAAACAATCAAACCAAGGTATTCTAGAGGCTGTTGCAGAGTAGAGGCAAGAACTGGGTCCTTCAGAAGCTGAGCAAGATGTACTACATAGAAGGGGAACAGATAAGGAAAATCAGGCGGAAGTTAATGCGCTTGGTTCCATTGTTGAACATGAAGAAAACATGACAGCCAGGGTTTTCAATCAAGAGCCTGGAAACATCAAAGTTCCCATCAACTCACCAATATGCTAATGCCAGTTGACTTTGGGATGGTGAGAAGATTAAAGTTCGGAAACATGATTACCATCACAACTAACATATCTATGGTTGAGCCAAAGAATATTAAACAAAGCACTTAAATATACAGACTGGATAGTGGCTATGCAGGAGGAACTCAATCAGTTTGAAAGAACATTGGTTCCTAGCCCTAAAGACAGAACAACCATTAGAACCAGATGGGAGTTTAGGAATAAACTGGATGATCATGGAAATACTACCAGAAACAAAGCAAGATTGGTTGTATCATGGCACAATTCCCACCATATGCTGTGATGATGCTCAACACTGTTGTTAGGCAAGCCAATAATTAAATCAATACACCGATAGATAATTCAAAACAAATCTAAAAAAATGAAATAAAAATACAAAATCATTCATTTTCATAGTAAAATACTGATATTATTACTTTAAATGTTTGAATGTGGTCGAAATGTAAAGCCGGATATCATAGATGAGTAGAACCAAGAACAAAAATCTAAATACCCAAAACCACTGTTACAAGTGTATGAGCATCTACTAGAATATACAATATCACTACAACAACAGGAATAGAAAATAGATAGAGTACAATAAATGAATAGGAGGGGGGACTCTGTGTGTTGCAGATCATAACATATAGAGCAACTCACCATAAAGTCTCCTCAGCAACTGCGCCCTCGCGCTCGTCTGACCACCAAATGCACATGTCTCAGTACCTGCACAATTAATGCAGAAGTGTACTATGTGTACGTAAATCAACACGTACCCAGTAAGTATTTAGCCTAACCTCAAAGAAGTAGTGATGAGGGTTCGACATCGCCACTTACTAGTGATCCAATAACCAAAGTACAATACTAGTAGACAGGTATGAAGCATAGCAACTAAAAGCAATGAGAACAGATGTATGTATATAACATGATCCTTAATAGAAAAGTAAATTCGAAATTCTCAATTACCGAATACTACCTCGAATGGAATATATATATGACCAATAATATGTTAAATCTCAAGTCAAGAAGACTCATATATACGCTGAATCCCGATCGAATATAAAGCACGAGTCCGACGAGGTGAATGGCCTGATCCCATAAGAGTGTTCCATAGAACTGCCGAGGGGAACGATCCGATCCCATAATAATACTCATAATCGTACAGAGGGGAATAACCCGATACCATAATAGTACTCTTAATTCGGCCGAGGTGAAAAACACGATCACATAATAGTACTCATAATGCTGCCGAGGAGAATGGCCCGATCCTATAATGGTACTCATAATTATGTCGAGGCGAAGGACCCGATCCCATAATGTTACCGCCGAGGCGTTTAGTCTGATCCCATAAGAATAGTGAAACATTGATGGGTCACTGCCCCAACTCATGAATATATGTGTGCGTTATGAAATTCAAGAAACTTTTGGACAAATACGTACAATACTGGAGAAATCCATAAAAGGAAGTATAATTTCCGCGACTAATCAAGTAGCACGTCAAGTGTCTAAAATAGCAAAGTTCGATACTCTATGCAAGTCTGGTCTCAAGCTAAAATATTAATTAAAGCACTTAAACAGGCAAGAATAACTCAAGCAGTACGATCAAAAGATGGTATGAGTCTAAGTCTACCCAGACATAATCAAGAATATAGCATACGCACAAATAATCGTCACCTCATACGTACCTAGCTCCCATATCATGTAGCACGTAACAAATATAGTACCTATGGGATAAATTCCCTCTTACAAGATTAGACAGGAGACTTACCTTACTTCGAAGTCCGATAACCGGATCCAACGCCTCTCTAACACCTCAAACCAATGCAAAAAGAACCGAAACTAGCCAAAGAACGCGCTAACCAATCAAAATATGCTCAAAGACTCGCAATTTAACAATTAAAAATAATTCTCAACTCCACACAAAAAGTCAACTCCTTGCCCATGCACATGGATTCCGAATATTCTCGAAGATAAATATTACCGATAGCACCACAAACCCAAATATATAAATTTATTCCAAATTCAATGCCCAATTCCATGGTCAAAACTCAGAAATACCATTTCTAGGTTTTCTTCCAAAATTCCATAATTTCCACTAATTTTCATATTTAAATCCATATATAATCCATGTATTTAGCTCACAATGAGTAGAAATCGTATACCTTGTGATAGATGATGAATTACTCCTCCAGAATCACCCCAAACTGTCTCCTATGAAAGAAATGAGATGAAAATAGGCTAAGTCCCGATTTGCTAACTTGTACACTGCCTAGTCATCCCTCTTCGTGATCGCGGAAGCTCCTTCGCGAAGGCAAAACCAGCCTCACCTAGAAATCCTTCTTCGTGAATGCGAGGTCCTCTCGTGATTGCAATTCATAGCATGCCAAGCCTACACGAACGCTAGCCTAGCTCCACAAACGCAAAGGTCAGCATTCGCAAATCCACCTTCCACGATCGTGACACACCTTATGAAATCGTGTTGAGCAGCTTCCAACCCATGCCAAACCTACTAACACATCAGTGTGCACCCCTCACCACACGAATATGAAGCCCAACCAGATCACATACTGTGATTGCGAACCCCCTTTCGCGATCACAAAGAACAAATTCTCCCCAACTCCAAATAGCGCTCTGCGATCGCGATGTATACCACTGACACCAGAAATCAGCAACTTTAAATCAAAGGGAATTGGTGTGAAAACTTCGCAAAACAACCTGACTCCCAAGGCCCTTGGGACCCCATTTAAGCATACATGATAGTCCCAAATCTTATCCAAACTTATCCAAAAGCTCGAAATGCCACAAATAATATCAAAACCAAGAATCGACAATCAAAATCCTTCTCTTAACTTTCAAACATCGTCGAACGTGTCCGAATCACACTTGGATATTTTGGATCACGACCAAATTTCACACACAAGTTCCATAAACTAAATGAACCTATCCAAGGTCCCTGAACACCACACGCAGTCCGATAACACCAAAGTCCACTAAAGTCAAACTTAACAAATTCAAGAATCTTTAAAATACAAACTCCTAACAATATGTGCTGAATCGCTCCCGGACCATCCGATACTCAACCCGAACATACACCCAAGTCTGAAATCACATTACGAATCTATAGGAACATTCAAATCCTGATTCCGAGGCCGTTTACTTAAAAGTCAAACCTTGGTCAACTCTTCCAACTTAAGGCTTCCGAATTGACAATTATTCTTCGAAATCAACTTCGAACTTCACAAAAATCAAAACCAACCACCGAACGACATGCTAGAGACCAAAAAGATCAGTTGGATCGTTCACATTCTCTGCCACTTCTTGAACGTGCCAAGTGTAGTCCCCAAGATGTCGAATCATTGTATTACTCCTTGCGCAAATACCCGTTCCACCTCAACCCATATGAGCATATTAGCTCAACCCCGACTGAAGATCCTTCCTGCTACCTTAGCACATAATCCTTAGAACCAAATTTCAACATCGGAAATTTCCTATAAGGTCTAATTCTTGCATACATACAATGCATCAACCTCAACAATCTGTACCAAAGCTTAATCATACACCCAAGTTGTAACTACACAATGTGCCGCATAGTTTATATGTTTATAGTGATATCTTCCAACCGCAATAGCTGCAACCCCGGCATCGGTAATATACCTCATGACACATTAAAATCCTGTTCTAAACCTCACACTATTGCAATGATGAAAGAGGTGTGTAGAAACTCATAACCACCCGTCAAACCAACAAAATCATTGAGCTCTTTCGCTCATCAAGAACCATTGCTGCATTTTGAACAAGTTAACGACATTCTCCCTACAAATATACATTATACAAAATTCGGTTGCACTAATTTTAGGTCCAAAACCTTGTCTCATCCAGTACAAGTTGCTCGCCCGACAAACCACATCAAACACCATCTAAAATATCATACGATGCGATCCATGCGCCCAACAAGTCACAACTCGAATATGACTAAAAAGGAAAGAAGCCCCGAGTACAGAACTATCAAGCCCGCGTAACGAAAAAAACAACCAAACAAATGCTATGAACCTATAACATAGAGGATCAAAACACAAAAATAAGTATAAGGAATCGCACCCAAAATCTCACAGTTGTGTCATGCAACCCCGATCCGCACATGATACTGTTGCAGCATGCAACCCGATCTGAATATCGTACCTATGGAGGCGTGCCACCTGGTCCACACATAATAATCTGCATTGAAATATCCATCGAGCCAAAATTCTCATACTCACTAGACACACGTATATCAACTACTAGCATGCCAAGTACATAAACATAACCCTAGAGAGGCAGATAGAATAATGCGCTTGCGAAAAAGGTCAAGCACGACTAATATGCAATAAACAAACCAACATTTCGAGAGACATCTCGTTCATATAACACCATAGAGCCTATAAAAGACCACAACACGCATGTGAAAAATCAATCTGCCTCACAATCCACATAGCATAAAAGAGTAACACATGAAATAGATGATGACAGGAATAACATTCGCCTCGCCTGAAGACTCATCCGTAGACCAATGTTGTGTTGAATAAACATACCCGATATGGTGTAGAATATACATTCATATTAGACCAGCCAATGGACCTCTAAATCGATTCCGAACATCTCAAAATAGGTAAATATCCTTTCAAGATTCACAATGACCCTATACATGATACATACAATCAACCGTCAAATCCTGAATAAACTTCTATAGTCGACAACCAAACAATAGTGCGTCTCTCATACATAAACTCTCGAATCTTCGACAGTATAAGAATCTCCATACCTGATCTCAATCTCTCCCACTCCTTTGAACTCGTGACATCCCTGCCAAAACTGAACAACAACCTTGGCCATTCAATCCCAGTTTAATACAGCTCGATGCACATATCATGCTGGTACGCGAGACTACAAGAATGTAATCATAAATGCCGAATCACCAGTAATATAAGCACTCCATCGGCTAGAACCCTTTCACTTAACTCATTTTAGGAGAAAAATCACAACACGCAACCAACTTCCCATAAAATCAGAAGAAACAAACCTCAAGTCATTTTTGGAACCGTCATAAACTCTTCGAGACCCATCTACACATAACCAAGCCGTCAGGACTGAATCCCTCTAAATCAACAGAGTCACGCAGACTAGCAAACCCACAAGTATATCCATGAAATACCTGCATATCCTTATCATACTGAAGGAATCAATTATTTTTCTTTACCATGCTGATCAAAGGCACTACTAAACTGATCACACTTTTAAGATTTTCTCTTGGTTTGCTTTCAAAATAATACTTCTCTTTTCTAGCACAAGATGGATCTCAATAAAAATTCATCTTGAGTGACCCCAACTCGCAAGACCACATCGCCTTGATGACCGTAAGCCATTTTATACCCTCACATGCACTCAATAGTACCTCCAACAAATGCACCCATTCCAAAGAGACATTCTGCGAATCCATAACTGTTTCTTCTATCTTTCTCACACCACATCGCAGAACCAACAATGACGTAGCAATACCCCAAGTCTTTCTCACACTCTGCTACAAAACTCAATCCTTAGCCACTCAACGAACCCGAGAGTGCTTAGGCACCACATATTGAATCTCGAACCTACTAGAACCATTGTTGAGAGTCGTCCACTCTACGCTTGTCCTGAATACATAACTTAACAATTTGTGTTTCGTTAGCATACAAACACTCCAAAAGAAGCAACCAAATAAATTCTTTCCTTTGCAGATCACATTCATAAAGAAATGTCATGTTTGGCTCATCCTACAACCTTCACATATCAACAAGGTGAAATGTAGCACGCAACACATCCATCATATTCCTTGCTTGAATTACCCTTGATGCCATCTTCCTCAGTTATAACTAATCCACAATATACAGAAACCTAGAAACTACAAAAACACATGACCAAGTGACCCAAACATCACCGGTAGGCTCCTCCAATTGGTTTAAAGCCATAATCACAAAATCCAACGACCCACAATGACTTCTTCTCCTAGCTACCATGCTCTCACACCATTAATTAACCAAATTTCTCACACGTTCTCGTCGAACTAAGCATAACACATCCCAAGTTATCAGCCCCAAATGCATATTCGACCTCATAACAATCGTGCTATCTTCCTAAAGCAATCTAGACCCACATCGTAGTACATGCATCCCCTTGGATAGAAGGTAAGACTCTTCATACAAACCTTATGAAAAATAATGCAACCCCTAACTTTCTCATAGTAGATAACCCACTTGTGTTATCCCATGTCGACATTCTCCAGTGACATTGCCATAGTTATAACCATTATGAAGTCAGTTAATCCTCCTAAGTCCACACTTGTGCACCAGCTATAAGAGTCTATTCATTCCATTTAACATCAACTGAAGGTCCAACAATATGTTTAAACTCAAAGCTATATTCCATCCCAAAATGATAATCAAGCATTCACATTCCACATTCCAAGCAAACTCTTTTTGTCACATTCAAACCTCCTAAGTATAAATGCCACTATCTCAAACGAAATACATAGACTTAGTCATTTGTCCTCCATGACCCAAATCACACTAAGCTTTATCAAAATATGTGGCTACCCCTACAACAAAATCCATATGGAATGCCCCCACTCCCATTCAAGTTTAGCCATCTTTCGAAGCAAACTACCCGATCTCTACTTCTCATACTTGACCTACTAATAATTCAACCACCGTGAGACATATCCCATCATGTTCTTTTTCATCCTTAACCACCAATAATGCTGACTTAAATCATGATCCATCTCTGTAGCGCACAAACGAAAAACAAATACCTCAACCTCTAAGCCTTCTCTAAGATCATCTCTCTCGAATCATCAATAATGAAAACACACCTTTGATCCTGGAGTCGCAATACACCATCATCTTTGACAACCACTTCTCACGCACCACTTTGCAACAATGTGGCCCCAAGGACAAGCAAATGAAGACCATCATACTGACGAGCCTCAATGCGCTCAAACAAGGATGACAACACAACAACACATACATGAATCACATCATGTTCGGAAATACCCAATCTCGCACTTCGTCAATCAAAGCATGAACATCCATAGCCCAAATGCCTCTCACACGCTAGAATAAACACCATCCTCCATATCACGAACCTAATAATACTCCTCTTAAAGCATACACTGCCGCGACACATAAGAAAACACCGTACCATTTGCACCAACATCGGTAACTAATCAATGCGAGAAACATAACAATACACCATGCATAGTCCTGAACCCATGGGCAACACCAAAACGAACACCCCTCCACAAGGCAATGGAAGTAGTCTACCCTCAAGGAAAAACATCTCGCACCACACCTATAGCATCACCATAACTCATCGTGCCCAACTGATATCGAATGCTCAATTTCAGGTATGAATGAGTAGGAAGGAACTCAAGACATAATCTTCAATTGAAATCAAGTCACACGACAAGGAATCAATTAAGGAAAGTTTTCCTAACAGTCCCGTAGCCTCTCGTAAACAAGTACAGATGCCTCCGTACTCAAGACTCTACTAGACTTGCTCATAACTTGTGAGACCTACGTGAACCTAGTGCTCTGATACCAAGCTATTACGACCCAATTTTTACTATAGGCCATGATGGCGCACAACACTATCATTAAGCAAGCCAATAAATAAATCAATATACCGATAGATAATTCGAAATGCATCTAAATAAATAATGAAATAAAATGCTGAAATAATTCATTTTCATAGGATATTATTATTTTAAAAATTCGAACGTCGTCGAAATGTAAAGCCGGATATCATATTAGAATATTACCAAACAACAAGAATCTAAATCCCTAAAACCAGATGTCACAAGTGCATGAGCATCCACTAGAATATACAACACCACTACAACAACTATCTGGAATGGGGAATAGATAGAGTACAATAAATGAGTAGGGTGGGGGACTCTGTGTGCTATCGATCGCAACATAAGAGCATCTCACCATAGAGTCTCCTCAGTAAATGTATATGTCTCGGTACCTAACAATTAGTGGAGAAGTGTAGTATGTGTACATAAAGCAATGCATAACCAGTAAGTATCTCAAAGAAGTAGTGACTATTGGTCGACATCGACACTTACTAGTGGTCCAATAATCAAAGTATAATACAAGTCGGCAGGTATGAAGCATAGCAAGTAACAGAAATGAGAGCAGATATATGTGTATAACACTATCCTCAACAGAAAAGTAAATACAAAATCCTCAAATATTGAGTAATGCCTCAAAGTAAGACTCATATATATGCTGAACCCCGATTGAATATAATGCATTAGTCTGCCAGGCGAATGACCCAATCCCATAAGAGTGTTCTATAGAACTGCCGAGGCGAAGGACCTGATCCCATCATAGTACTCATAATCCTACCAAGGTTAACGAGCCCGATTCCATAATGGTACTCATAATCATGCCAAGGCGAACGACCCAATCCCATAGTTGTCACACCCCAACCTTGGGAGGTGTGACCGCCACACGATGCCTGAAGGCCCGTGCGAACCGACGTCTGTTCCCATCACCTTTTTATTTATAAAAGTGGGCTATTGAGGCCTCCAAGTAATAACACCAGAATTAAAATGTGTACAACTGATTAGAAAAGGAAACATACAAATTTTATACAAGATCATCATTGTCACCAACATCGTCATACCCAACCAATACATGTAACGAAATACTAACACTAGTCTACAAGCCTCTAATAGTACCAAAAGGGATATACATATTACACAACTTGGTTGGGATAGGGCTCCACCATACCCAACAATATTAGAACATATGCTTCAATACCTATCAACCCTTGAACGTCTACTCTAGAGAAGTGGAAAGCAACATCCAATCAGCTGAATCATGCACCTACTAGGGAGGGATGTCACCGGGTCTATTTGTACGAAATGAAAGGAGCGTCAGTACGGATAATGTAATGAGTATGTAGCACTAAGAAAAATAAGTAAATCAGAGTCATAGCATAAGTGGTGTGAGTACGTGATTCCCACCTGAATATCGAGGATAAGCCATCGGGGGCGTTAACCAAACTATGGGAACTATGAACCATGAATCATAAGTGCATGCAAACTTTTGCAAAACTAAGCCACTCATAGCGGCCATGCATTAACTTATATTGTACATATTTATACATATCTTCATCCACTCATTGGGACATATTCCATCACTCCGTACCCGGCCTCATAGAGGACTCGGTCGTACACGTCCACAGGAGGGTTCGGTAACCTCACATCACACATCACCGTACCCAGCCTCAAAAGGGCTCGGTCGTACCCAGCCAAGCAAGGGCTCGGTAAGATCTCATATCCTGCTTCATCGTACCCAAACTCGTCCGTCTATAGCGCAACTCGGTAAAGTAAAATTAATATATATAAGTGCAATGTAGTAGCAGTTTCAAGAAACAACAAGTTTAAACTCAAATTGAATCATACTCTCCGACCACAAGATATCAACTAGAAACAATTTAGACATTGAAACAAATGGTACCAACAAGAATGCACAATAACATGATAATATCATTTAGAGGGCTTAGAACTACCAAACCTTACAGTACAGGAATTATTTAGAAAGGATGAGAGACTTACACTAACTCATGCCAAGAAAGAAGGTTGCCCTACATACCTTGTTAAAGAGCTAACTATACTTCTATGGTGGTTAAATTTTCCTGTGATGAATCTGCAGAATCAATGCTGCTAGGCGATAGAGATTATAACAATGATTCCAAGTTTCTTTAAGCTAAATCCTAATAGAATCGTCTTCTAATTTAGTTTAGGTTGTTTTGAAACTTTAAGGAAGATGTAATAATGTTTTGGGTGATTTGTAGTGAGTGTTACCCCTAGAAAAATGAAAGATAATGAGCCTCGCTGCATTTATATAAATGTACTAAGTATAGGAAACTCTGTCTCTCCATATGAAAAATGGGTCGCCCCGCTTTGGCTATCGTGCCCGATGAGACAGCTGGCGAAATCTGGCCGCATGCAGTTCCCTCCTCTGCCTGGTAACATGTCACCATCTGATTGGTTACTCTTAAAACTTATAGATCCACTTACGTCATATGTGGGGTGTAACAATAGTGGTAGTCATAATCCTGCCTAAGCAAATGACCCAATCCCATAATGGTAATGCTGAGGTATTTAGCCCGATCTTATAAGAATAGTGAAACTTTCGTGGGCACTAGCCCAACTCTCGAATATATTTGAGACTTATGAAATTCAAGAAACTTTTTGATAAATACGTACAACATGGGAGAAACCTATAAAAGGAAGTATAACATCCCCCACTAATTAAGTAGCGCGTCAAGTATCTAAAATAGCAAAGTTCGATACTCTATACAAGTCTAGTCTCAGGCTTAAATTCAAATTAAAGTATTTAAATAGGAAAGAGTAACTCAAGTAGTACAATCAAAATATGGAGTGAGTCTAAGTCTACACGGACATAATCAAGAATCTAGCATACGCACGGACACTCGTCACCTCATACGTGCGTAGCTCCTTAACATGTAACATGTAACAAATATAGCACCTACGGGGTAAATTCTCTTTTACAAGGTTAGACAGGAGACTTACCTTGCTCCGAAATCTGATAACCAGCTCCAACACCTCTCTAACACCTCAAACCAATGCCAAACGATCCGAAACTAGCTTAGTACGCACCAATCAAAATATGCTCAAAGACTCACAATTTAACAATTAGAAATAATTCTCAGCTCCACACGAAAAGTCAACAAATTCAATCCCCGGTTCCACGGCCCGAATTCAAAAATTATTTGAAGACAAATATTACCCATAGCAGTACGAACGCAAATAAATAATTTATTCAAAATTGTATGCCCAATTTCGTGTCAAAACTCAAAAATACCATTTTTAGGTTTTCTTCCAAAATTCCATAATTTTCACTAATTTACATGTTTACATCCATAAATAATCCATGTATTTTTCTCACAATGAGTAGGAATCACTTACCTCATGATACAACAACAACAACAACAACCCAATAAAATCCCACTAGTGGGGTTTGGGGAAGTAGTGTATACGCTGACCTTACCCCTACCCCGAGGGGTAGAGAGTCTATTTCCGATAGACCCTCGGCTAAAGAAGATAAAGAGAGATAGTATATCAGTACCATTAATAAACCTTAGAAAGAAATAATAGCATCACAAGAATATAGACGAAACTCAAAACAATAACTAGTAGATAAAACCCGACACTAAGAGGAACAAAAGAGTAATGTGAACTCAACATTAACCAGTAGCACTCTAAGACAAAATCATAACAGACAAGCCTCACTCTGGCGCACCGTAGGAATATGCTTAACTACCTCCTAACTTATGACTCCAATGCTCGTCCTCCACAACTTTCTTTCTAAGGCCATGTCCTCGGTAATTTGAAGACTCGCCATGTGATGCTCGATCACCTCTCCCCAATACTTCTTAGGCCGCCCTCTACATCTCCTCGCGCCCACCAAAGCCAGCTTCTCGCACCTCCTTAGCGAGGCATCTGGGCTTCTCCTCTGAACGTGCCCGAACCATCTGAGCCTAGCTTCCCGCAACTTGTCATTCCTAATCTTATCCATCTTAGTGTGCCCGCACATCCACCTCAACATCCTCATTTCTGCTAATTTCATCTTCTGGACATGTGAGTTCTTAACTAGCGAACACTCACCCCCATACAATATAGCCGGTCTAGCCACCTCTCTATAGAACTTACCTCGTGATAGATGATGAAAATTCCCCTCCGAAATTGCCACAAATCGGCTCCTATGAAAGAAATGAGGTGAAAATAGTCTAAGTCCCAATTTGCTAACTTATCCACTGCCTATTAGTCCCTCTTCACGATCGCAAAAGCCCTTTTGCGAAGGCCAAACCAGCCTTGCCTAGAGATCATTCTTCCCGAATGCGAGGGCTTCTCACGATCGCAATTCATAGCCTGCCAAGCCTACGCGATCGCGAGCCCAGCTCTGTGAACGCCAAGGACAATCCTTCCAGCCTTAGCAAATCGCGACATGCCTTACGTGATCGCTTTAAGCAACTTCTAATGCAGGTCAGCCCCACTAACACATTGTGTTGCAATCCTCACCACGCGAACGAGAAGCACAACCAAACATACCGCGATCGCAAACCCCCTACCATAATCACTAAGAAAACATTATCTCCTGCTCAAAATAGCACTCCGCGATTGCAGAGAAGAGCATGCGATCTCGATGCATAACACTGAATCTAGAAACCAACAACTTCAAATCAAAGGGAACTGGTTCGAAACTATTCCGAAACATACCCGAGGCCCTCGGGACCCCATCAAATCAAACAAGCCACTCCCAATACCTTATCCAAGCTTATCAAAAGGCTCAAAATGCCATGAATAACATCAAAACCAAGAATCGACGATCATAATCCTTCTCTTAACTTTCAAACTTCATCGAACGCGTCCAAATCTCACTTAGACATTCCAGATCGCAACCAAACATCACACACAAGTTTCAATCAACTAAATGAACCTATCCAAAGTCCTGGAATACCACCCGATGTCCTATAACACCAAAGTATACTCCAACTCAAACTTAACAAATTCAAAATCGTTCAAAATATAATATTCCGACAATAAGCACTAAATCGCTCCTGGACTATCCGATACTCAATCCCATCATACACCCAAGTCCAAAATCACCTTACGAACCTATAGGAACCTTCAAATCTTGATTCGTAAGCCATTTACTCAAAAGTCAAACCTTGGTCAACTCTTCCAACTTAAGGCTTCCGAATTGAGAACTGTTCTTCCAAATCAACTCTGAACTTCTCGAACATCAAAACTAAATACATGTGCAAGTAATAATATATAAAATGAAGCTACACAAGGTCTTAGTCTCCTGAACGATATGCTAGATCTCAAAACAATCAGTTGGGTCATTACAAGTTTTTCAAGGTTACAATTAAGAAGAAGACATTGATTATGACGATACGTTTGATCTGGTAGCAATAATGGAGGCAATTTGAATGCTTATTTCCTTTTCATCCTACATGTGTTTCAAACTCTATCTAATGGATGTAAAAAGTACTTTTCTAAATGGATATTTGAAAGAAGAACTGTATGAGCGTCAGCCTCCAATTTTTGAGAGTTATGAGTTCCCAGATCACATGTACAGATTGGACAAAGCTCTATATAGTTTAAATCAGGCTCAAGGGAATTCGATGAAAGGTTGTAAAAATTTCTCATAGAGAACGTATTCTCATGTGAAATTAACAACACTTTGTTCCTGCTGAAGAGTGGCAAGAACCTGTGAATTGTTTAAATATATGTTGATGACATCATTTTTGGAGCCACAAATGAAGCATTACGGAATGAGTTTGCTAAGTTAATGGGTTGTGAATTTGAAATGAGAACGATAATGGAATTGAGTTTCTTCCTTAGGCTTCAGTTTAAGCAGACTGCTAAAGGAACCATGATACATCAACAGAAGTACATCAAAGAGCTGCTTAAAAGGTTTGATATGGAAAATTCAAAGATACTTGATACTTATGGCTACAACAACTAGGTTGGATATGGATGAACCTACTTCCTCTGTTGATGAAAAGAAGTATAGATGTATTATTGTGTCTTTGCTCTACCTAACCGCAAGCAGGCTATATATTGTGTATAGCGTGGGGTTATGTGCAAGATTCTTGTCCAGCCCCATAGAATCACACTTGAAGGCTGTCAAGAGAATATTGAGATATCTTAAGGGTACTAAATACCCGGTTCTTTGGTATCCGATTGGAGACTCATTCGATTTGATTGGGTACGCAAATGCTGACTATACTGGATACCTGGTAGATAGGAAGAGCACATTAGGAATGACTCACTTCCTGGGGTCATGTTTGATCTCATGGGCGTCAAAGAAATAAAACTTTGTAGCTTTATCAACTACAGAAGCTGATTATGTAGTTGTTACCTCATATTGTGCTCAACTATTATGGATTAAGAAACAACTAGAGGACTATGGAGTAATGATTGAACGGGTTCCCATAATCTGTGATAACACAAGTGCAATGAACATGGAAAATAATCCGGTCCATCATAAAAGAACCAAACACATTGATGTGAGACATTACTTTTTGAGAGAAAATATCGAGAAGCGTCACATCACTATGTAATTGTCCAACACATAAGAGCATATTGAATATATATTTACCAAGGCTTTGAGTAGAGATCACTTCGATAGAGATAGCTTGGAGCTTGGTTTGATCAAAATGAACTAGGACATCTTGATTTCCCTTAATAATTGGCTATGTTTTAATAAAACAAATTAGTGAATCCAAGTGAAAACAATCCCTAACTCGTCTTATACTGTAATAGATATGCACACATGGAACTAGCTCAAGGGCTCAGACATTTAATATGATGATGAAATCCTCGCTCACAAAAATGTTTCTTTAAGCAACATCGAGGAAAATAATCAAAGAACCTGGTTGTGTGACACTCAGGTATGTACCCCCATTCCATTGATAGTTGTGCTTAACTATTAAACTGCCACGTCACTAAAAACCAGGTTCCCACTCAAATCGTTCATAGCCTATGGCTATAACGTTTTTTAACTCTTAAATTTAAAAGGGGATTGGGTTACCAAATGAAAACCGACACTTCTAGAGTAATCATGTCTAGTTCAGTCCACGTGGGCCAATTTCCTATACTCTCCAAAACATGTCTCTACCTCCCAATTAAAGCCCTTAATAACCTTTTTAAATTTTGAAATGTGACAGCAACCTTCTTTACCTCTCAAAACCAGATTAGAAGCAATTAGTGTGACTAGTTAAAGCCAGAAACTATCAAATTATACCCCTATGAAAATGCCACGCCCCGGCCTTGGGGAGCGCTACCGACACTCAACCGAGATAACCTAGTCGAGCAAGCTTACTTGATGCCTTCAACCCAACTTTACCCAAGAATCATTTGAGATCAATAACAAGCGATAGACATGTGAAGAGGATAAAGTATGCAACCTCATCTTTCATCATTAAAAGGGGGGTTCATTTACAATTTCCAAAAGATTAAACATTCATACTAAAAAGTGGAACATCCGATAACTACAACATGTATAGTCTACTTCTCCAAATCTAAACCCAACCCACACTATGTCTATGGAGCTTCTAAATGGAATAGAATAGTATGAAAAGTTCCGGAGACAAGGCCCCAGCTATACCTCAAAACATAATGTACAATATCAAGTGACATAAGGCCCCGAAGTAGAATAAAGCTCACCAAAATCCATTGAGTAGAGGGTGTACCGCTAGCAATGATCGGTGTCTCCTGCTATGGAACCACCTGCATCCATTAAAGATTCAGTGTCCCCGACAAAAGGGGCGTTAGTATATATGGAATAGTACTAGTATGTAAAGCTAAATACTCTCTCATAGACTAGAATACCAACATGAGGAGAGAAACATGGAAACAATGAGCATACCAATCATATTTAAATGCCATGTTAAAATAAAGTAAAACTTCAAGTAAATATATTCATTTTTGGTTGGGAGATCCCTAGTACCGTCACACCACCATGCCCATGGCATGGAGTCCGATCACTGCCCGACCTTCTAAGACATCTGACCCCAGAGTATGAGGAACGACATAGAAACACAACACCACCATGTGCGCGTCATGGCGTCTGATCTCCACCCGATTGGCTAAGCCGTCTCACCACAATGCCATGTCTATCACCTTATCCCAATCAAGGGGAATAATCGCAATATAATATAATGAGAACTTGTCCCTCAATCAATCCCTACACCGGCACGTGTAGTTTCAGGCTTAGGCATTATTAACCCATCCTTCCTCGGTGACCTAACGATACTCCCAAAAGACATTTATCATAAAAATGATCATATATTTTTCATATCCTTTCATACTTCCTTTCATTTTCAGTGAAACTCTTGGCCTTATATGTAAATCATCATTTTTGGCATGATGGACGCATTTCATAATTCATACTTTCATGCTTTCATTACCTTTCAAGGATAATCTTAAAACAATTAAGGATATTTGAAACACTGAGAAAAATCATATCTTCGACTCATAAGCATGTAAGAATTCAAAACACATTTGGGATAATTGGGATAAGCATAAAAGAAGAGCATGGCGTTATACAATTGAAACATGAATCAAATTATAGGCCTTTGAACCAGCTAACCATAGAAGAAGACAACAACGATGGAAATAGGAACTTGACCAAACCATAATCGAAGAATACGAGAATTTAGCGGAAACTGATTATACGGAAAGAGTTTAGCTAACATACCCCGATTCAAATTTTCATAGGATTACCGCAAAACCTTCCTCAAGAAAATCCTCATACTCGTTCTGCGATGGAAGTGCAGCCCGCGAAATAGTTATGCGGCCGCATAATTGACCGTGGAATAGCCCTCAAAATTAAGCTTCACCTGGTCCACTCTACGGCGGTTCTGTGGCCAGCGGAGTAGTTTTGCGATTGCATAATAGGCTGTAGAAATGCCATGTTCTGCAAAAATTTCCACCAAATCCACAATGCATTGCAAAACTTTGCCGAGCGCAAAACACACACATAAATATGCTCGCTAGTCGAATATAGTATAATATAATATCGTATCCACAGGGGTTGGAGTTAAACAGTATTTTCGTAGTTTCTAGCTTGGTCGCTATCCAAGATGCTCAATATTTGAGAATTATGTGATTAAAAACTACAATTAACTAAGAGTCTAAATTATTGAGGAATGCCACTTGAAAAATAAAATAAGCAAGCAAGATATTAATGGGAGAAAATAGGGATTGATTGGATAGGTGCAGGTAAATGTATGTAATTTAACTCTAGTTAATTCACTTCTAAGACAAGGTGGGTTGCTCTAATGGAAAGCACCCTCCACTTCCAACCAAGAGGTTGTGAGTTCGAGTCACCCCAAGAGCAAAGGTGGGTAGTTCTTGGAGGGAAGGATGCCGAGGGTCTATTGGAAATAGCCTCTCTACCCCAGGGTAGGGGTAAGGTCTACGTACACACTACCCTCCCCAGACCCCACTAGTGGGATTATACTGGGTTGTTGTTGTTGTTGTTTTTAATTCACTTCTAATATTCAAGTGAGTCTCTCGAATTCACTCAATTATTAGTTCAACTATTCAGCAAAAACTCCTCTCTCGATTAAGTCTTAACCTCACAAGATGACCCAATTTAAGCACGTGAAGATATGCAAGAATGCGTAGTGGATTGGTCTTTTGGAAAATCTCTTTCGATTAATCTCCCAACTTGGTTGAATCAATTATTCAACTAGACTCTTTCGATTACTAAGAAGAATTAATGAACTCAACCAACAAGATAATGCAAAGCTATCACAAGTTATGCCTCTCTCGATTACATGAACAAGTGAATATAGACGCAACAGTTAAATCATCCAAAAATGCTTCAACACATTAAACTAGAGTTATAATACACAAAAAATCATCAATACACCAAATCCATCAAAACCTAAAGATAACTACTCCATAGATATGGAGAAATTCATCACAAATAAAGTTAAAGTAGAGGAAAATATAAATTCAATCCAAACTCGGGTCTTGAGGGAGGAAAGGATGATGAAATCCTTGTGCTTTTGCTCTTACAACTCCTCCTTAGACTCCTTAGGTCGAATATGTGTCAAATGTCCTGAAAATTACCTTTTCCGAGCCGAAATAAGAAAATTGCTCTGTAAAAAATACACAGGCGCACTGCATGGGGCGACGTGCCATGCAGGGCATTAGTGGGGAAATCCAGAGAGCTCAACAATTTAACATGCAACAAAAATACACTGTTGCGTCGCACTATGCCTCGCACTCTACGTCGCACTAGTACACATTTCTCAGAGTACGGGTCAAATCTTGCATTTTCACGTCTAGACTTGGTCCTCGACACCCGAAAATGATCCCGACTTAATCCCTTAGGCTTTTAGTCAAACTTCAAAGCTCCAAATAGCTCGCATTAGCTCTGCAACATCTTTGTAACTCTGAATCACTCCTACAAGGCATAAAACACATAATAAGTGCATAGCACTATCATTTAAAGCGCAAAACAAGTAAAGCACCATCAATTGGAGTGCAATAATGACGAGATCCACATGGGTTGGAGTTAAACAGTATTGTTATAGTTTATAGCTTGGTTGCTATCCAAGATGATCAGTAGTTGAGAATTATGTGATTAAACACTACAATTAACTAAGAGTCTAACTTATTGACGAATGACACTCAAACAAAAGTAAGTAAGAAAGATATCAATAGGAGAAAATAGGTATTGATTGGATAGGTGCAAGATAAATGTCTGGTATTTAACTCTAGTTAATTCACTTTCAATGTTCAAGAGAGTCTCTCGAATTCACTCAATTATTAGTTCAAACGTTTAGTAGAAACTACTCTCTCAATTAATTCTCAACCTCACAATATGAACCAATTTAAGCTCAGTGAAGATATGCAAGAATTCACAGTGGATTGGTCTTTAGGAGAACCTCTCTAGATTATCCTCCTAACTAGGGTTAAACAATAATTCAACTAGCCTCTTTTGATTACTAAGAAGAATTAATGAACTCAACCAGCAAGATAATGCAATGATATCACAAGTTATGCCTCTCTCAATTACATGAACATGTGAATATAGATGCAACAATTAAATCATCCAAAACGAGTCAATACATGAAAACTAGAGTTATAATCTACAAATAATCAACAATACACCAAATCTATCAAACCCTAAAGTTAAAGTAGAGGAAAACAAAATTTCAATCCAAACTCTTGTCTTGAGTGAGGATTGAATGATGATCTCCTTGTGCTTTTGGTTTTCCAACTCCTCCTTAGCCTCCTTAGGTCTTAGATGTGTCCAAAGTCCAGAAAATACCGTTTTCCATGTATATATACCAATTAGGGTCGGGCCCAAACGAAAACTCCCATTTTATGCAAAATAGGACAATTCCGGGATTGGACATGCACGGCCGCACACCTGGAGGTGTGCTCGCGCATATGGCCGCGCACTTTGCACAGTGTACTGCTCTACTTGTGTGCCCATTGCGCGATCGCATACCTGTGTTACCTCTTGCTCGCGATTTGTTTCTCCTGTTAAGTGTACTATTGCCCGTTGATCCCTGAACATGATCCCAACTTAATTTTTGTGCTTTTACTCATACTTCAAAGCTCCATAATAGATCGAATTCATTCCAAAACATCTACATAGCTCGAAATCAGTCCTACGAGGCATAAAACACATAATTAGTGCAAAACACTAGCGATTAAAGCTCAAACACAATTAAAGTGAAGTCAATTAGAGTGCGACAAGAAACTAAAACACGAGATTGTAGCCTACCATCAACACCCCAAACTTAAACTATTGATCGTCCTCGAGCAATCAAACTACACTTTATAATGACACGACCGTTTTATGCAACTCTTCTAACTCATCATACCAAGAATATGTAAAATAGACTAAGCACAATAGTGTAACATCCTAGCCTCAAGATTTGACTCACAAGTACCACACATTATTTATAACTTGCTCACTCACTCCAACATAGAGGTCAACGTCATTACCTTTCCTTCATGAATCAAGTGCCCTTACACAACAATAGAGAGTAGTTCTACTCACAATAGAAATTAAGAACAACTAGCGACCCAAGTTAGAAAGAATTCACTCACTCACAGAAACAACATTCATATGCCACAAAAGATGCACCATACACTTGCCCGTAGTGTACTACTGTACTAATTGAGTCCATTCAATCAAGGATCAAGTAGGACTTTAACTGGTTGTAATGTATGCTATGGAACGGGTAGGATACATTTATATACAAGAGTAACTACATCTCCCTAAGAACCTTTAATACATACACTTTAACATTCAAAACCCCACACATGTGTCAAACTATGACTCTACCTTCACATCAATATACATCAACTCCTACTTCTTTAAGTACAATTACATCAAGAGTTTCCACTTATCAAAGAATATTTTTCAAAACAATACAACTAATTTGTTTTCTTTTCTCTTTCAATTCAAGTGGCTCTTACTTTTTCAATACAGTGCACCTTTCTCCTTATTTTAATAGTTCCACTCAAAAGCCAAACCAACTACCCCACACTTAAAATTTTACAAAGTTCATACAATTCAAGTGCTCACGGCAGATACAAGGTTCAAATAGATGGTCAATTCAAACAAACGGGTAAGGATTATAATGTGGTTGCCAAAAACAAAGATCACATTCTCAAAGGGGTTAACTAAGATACATACCAATTAGGAGGGTAAACACATAACTGACTTAACAACGAAATGCCTATATCACTTCCAAGACAGCATAAAACTACTATTTCGCTTTGCAAACACATGGGGCAAGTTCCAGATATCAAATGCAATGCAATGAATAATACTAAACCATACACACACATGGAACATAACTTACTCCAGATTGGACTCTCAAGACACTTTAGTCAAAGCAATGAAGCAAAGTTAAGATCATACACTTTAAGGTACTTATACAAGAGTCAAAAACTTAGCCTAAGCATCACAACTAAAGAACTCACTATTCTCAAGGCATAATAAAGTTAAGAGTCATTGTCTTCCATTCAAATCATATCACAAGGTTTCCTACTACTAACAAAAATTAAAAACTAACTACACCCGATTTAAACAAAACCCATGGAAATGAACCGTGGCACAAAGAAAAACCAAGGGGGACTTATTAGACTACCTAACAAAATAAAATCTTATTATCTTTTTTTTCTTTCAACTTTAATCCCTTAAGAAACTTGTCGATGATATCCATCGTTGAGAAAAATCGAATTTTTTAAATTTTTATGCTTTTTCAAAATGTTTTTCTATCTCTAACCTACTAAACAAAAATTGAACTAACACATATGCATACAACATACAGTTATCCCCCACCCTACACTTTAAGTTGTGGCATGTCCCCATGACATACAATTAAAAAGCATAAGGTAAAGGAAACTTCCATGAATATCTAGTCGGGGTCAGAATCAAAGTCGGACTTCATTCTTTTTGCCCGAACTAGTATGCACATCCATGCCGACAGCTTCTTCTCAGCCTTCTTGGGATACATCCCACACTTATCGTTCTCAATCACTGGAGCTTTATCTCTTGAACTCTTCACCTTCCATTGAAAACTTGTAGTTGGCTTCTCCTGTTTAATCCCCGTTTCTAAATTCATCTCAAAAGTCAGTGTCTTCTCACCCACTCTAAGCATGAGTTTCCTATCATGTATGTCACATATTGCTCTACCCGTCACTAAGAATGGTCTTCCTAGAATGAGGGGGACCTTCTTATTCTCATCCATCTTCACTACTATAAAGTCTACAGGAAATACAAACTTATCTACTCGAACTAAGACATCTTCCACTATCCTCCCGGGTATGATAGTTGTTTGTTCTGCCAGCTGCAAAGATATTGGTGCAGACATTATCTCTTCAATCTCATTCTCCAGCTTCCTATAAATAGACAAAGGCATTAAATTAATTTTGGCACCAAATTCACACAAAGACCTATCAAAATTACGAGTGTTTAACGAGCAAGGTATAGTAAAACTCCCTGGATCTCCACACTTTTGTGGGAGTTTATTTTGCAAGATTGCGCTACACTGCTTTGTGAGCATGACCACTGAGGTCTCTTCTATCTTCCTCTTCTTTGTGAGGATCTCCTTCAAGAATTTGGCATAAGCTGGCATTTGTGAGAGCACTTCTATGAATGGCATGTTTACGTTAACATGATTCAGCATATCTAGAAATCTCTCAAACTGCTTATCCAGCTTTTCTCTATATAGCTTTTGGGGAAAATGTAGAGCAGGTATGTACTCTCTCTCATTCCGATCCTCCTTTCTCGAAGTATCCTCCTTCTTCTTTTCAACTTCAATTTTCAGCTTCTCCTCACTTTCTCTTTTAGGTACCACCTCTTTTTGGACTGGATTAGGATCTTTCAACACTTTCCTGCTTATCAATGTCACAACATTCACTGTTTCTTTGGGGTTTCTTTCAGTATTAGCTGGCAGAGTACCTAGGATTCTCTCAGACAATAGAGTTGCAATTTTCACCACTTGCTTCTCCATGTTTCAAACCCTGTGCCAAGTTCTTTGATAGCTGCACCATGAGAATCTAATCTCTTATCTGTCTTAACAATGAAAGACTTCATTAGATCTTCTAACCCAGGCTGAGTGGAATATTGAGGCAGGAACTGGGACCTCTTCTGATTTTGGAAGCTTGGGGCTCTTTGTCCCTAGAATCTGGAGTTGTTTTGTTGCCATGCATTTGCAGTACACCCAGGTGAACTCCACGAAAAATCGGGGTACTTTTGACCCATTGCATTGAAGTTATAATTCCTAACAGCATTAACTTCCTCAATTGAGGCTTGACACTCATGAGTAGGGTGTCCTCTTCCATATATATCACAAACTGCGTGGGGCTCACCATGTATTGAATCTAAGGTCAGCTTCCTTATTTCCTTGGTCATGTCATCAAGTTGTACCTGCACAGATATGTTAGCATCAAATTGGTGAACATCATTTGATCTTCTTCTTTCAGCAATCTCAGAGGGCCACTGATTTGCATCTTCAGATAACTCATATAGAATTGTGACTATCTCCTCTAGAGTTTTCTTCATCAACCGGACTCCAGCTGCATTGCTCAATGTTCTATGGGAGGCTGGTGTCAAACCATCCCAAATATCCTGGAGTTGTATCCAGAGTTCAATTCCGCTATGTTGACACTTTCGCAGGATCTCCTTAAATCTCTCCCATTCTTCAAACACAGTTTCAGTCTCGGTCTAGAAGAAGTTATGGATTTCTTTTCTAAACTTGTCCATCTTAGTTGATGAGAAATATTTTAAAAGAAATTTCCTGGTCATCTCCTCCCATGTTCTAATCGATCCATTAGGCAAGCTTCGAAGCCAGTGCTTTGCATCAACTTTGAGTGTGAAGGCGAATGCCCTTAAGTAAACTCCATCTTGTGATACACCATTGTATTGAAAGGTGTTCTTAATCTCCTGGAAGTCCATTAGATGGTTGTTTGGATCTTTGTTTGGCTTTCCTCTGAAGACACAACATTTTTGAAGGGTTTGAAGCAACCCTTGCTTCAACTCGAAATTGTTAGCGGCAACTGGAGGTGGTCTCACAATTGATAAGCCTTGGTTGTAGACTGATCTAGTATAATCGCCAAGTGGTCTCCCGGGGCCGGGACGTATATTTTCGAACTGGTCTATAGCCAAGGGTTGATTCTGAGCAATTCTCTGAGCCCTCTCTTTTTCATAGACAATTTGTGCATCTCTAAAAGCTGCTTGCTCAGCATCCCGTGCAACTTTTTATCTTTGATGGGCTGCCTCTCTTGCAGCCAAATCAACATTATCATCATCTCCAGCCATAATTGCTTTGGGCGAGGATTTCCCAACCTTTTCTATATCCCCGGGGAGATTTCTTTTCTTTCTCAACTGTCGCAGTTATTTCTCGATTTCTAGTTCATATAGTAGAACTTCCTTCCCAGAAGATCGAGTCATGCACCACTCTAACCTGTCACCTGCACAGTCAAAGAACAACAAACATAAAAAGAGAAAAATAAAATAAAAAGAAAAAATTCTTGAATTAGCACTACAAACTATTTCAAACACTATTGATTGCCAATCCTCGGCAACAACGCCAAAATTTGACGAGCACAAAACATACACTTAAATATGCTCGCTAATCGAATATAGTATAATATAATATTATATCCACAGGGATTGGAGTTATATAATATTTTCATAGTTTATAGCTTGGTTGTTATCCAAGATGATCAATAGTTGAGAATTTTGTGATTAAAAACTACAATTAACTAAGACTCTAACTTATTGACGAATGATAGTCGAACAAAAGCAAGAAAGGAAGATATCAATAGGAGAAAATAGGGATTGATTGGATAGGTGCAAGATAAATATTTGGGATTTAACTCTAGTTAATTCACTTCTAATGTTCAAGTGAGTCTCTCAAATTCTCTCAATTATTAGTTCAAACATTTAGTAGAAACTCCTTTCTCGATTAAGTCTCAACCTCACAAGATGAACCTATTTAAGCTCAGTGAAGATATGCAAGAATTCATAGTGGATTGGTCTTTAGGAGAACCTCTCTCGATTATCCTAACTAGGGTTAAACAATAATTCAACTAGCCTCTTTCGATTACTAAGAAGAATTAATGAACTCAACCAACAAGATAGTGCAACGATATCACAAGTTATGGCTCTCTCGATTACATGAACATATGAATATAGATGCAACAATTAAATCATCCAAAACGATTCAATACATAAAAACTAGAGTTAAAGAGAACTATTCCATAGATATGGAGAAATTCATCACAAGTATGTTTAAAGTAAAGAAAAACATAAAACGATCCAAACTCTTGTCTTGAGTGAGGATTGAATGATGAACTCCTTGTGATTTTGCTTCTCCAACTCCTCCTTAGCCTCCTTAGGTATTATATGTGTCAAAAGTCCAAAAAATATCGTTTTGCCATGTATATATACCTATTAGGGTTGGGCCCAAACGAAAACTACTTTTCCTATGCGAAATAGGAAAATTTCGGGATTGGACGTGTGCGGCCGAGCACCTGGAGGTATGCTCGCGCATTTGGCCGTGCGCTAAAAAATAGCTCGAATTCATTCCAAAACATCTAAAAAGCTCGAAATCACTCCTACAAGGCATAAAATACACAATTAGTGCAAACCACTAGCGATTAAAACTCAAACACAATTAAAGTCCAGAAAATTAGAGTGCGGTAATCAACTAAAACACGAGATTATAGCCTACCATCAAATAAGCGACTAAAATACGAGATTATACCCTACCATCAACACCCCACACTTAAACCATTTCTTGTCCTCGAGCAATCAAACTACACTTCACATAGACATGACCTTTTTCAACAACTCTAATAACTCATCATACCAAGAATGTTTAAAACAGATTAAGCACAATACTGTAGCATCCTAGCCTCAAGAATTTACTCAAAAACACCACACATTATTTATAACCCGCTTACTTACTCTAACATATAGGTCAAGCATTACCTGTCCTTCATGAATTAAGTGCCCTCGCACAACAATAGAGAGTACTTCCACACACAATAAAAATTATGAACAATTAGGAACTCAAGATAGAAAGAATTTACTCACTTTTAGAAGTAACATTGATATGCCACAAAAGACTCACCATAGGTTTTCCCGTAGTGTACTACTCAACTAATCGAGCTCATTCAGTTTAGGATAAAGTAGGACTTTAATTGATTGTAATGTAGAGTGCGGGCTGGGTAGGATATATTTAGATATAAGAGTAACTAAACCTCGCTAAGCAGTTTAATACATACTCTTAACCGTTCAAAACCCCACAGTTATGCCAAACCATAACTCCACCTTCACATCATTATACATTAACTCGCTACTTCTTTAAGCACAATTACATCAAGAGTCACCACTATCAAGGAATACGTTTCACAACAATACAACTATTTGTTTTCTTTTTTCAATTGAAGTGGCTCTTACTTTTTCAAACTAGTGCACCTTTCTCCTTATTTCATTAGTTCAACTCAAAAGCCAAACCAACCATCCCACACTTCAACTTTTACAAAGTTCATAAACAATTCAAGTGCTCACGGGAGGTATAAGGTTCAAATAGATGATCAATTCAAACAAATGGGTAAGGCTTGTAATGTGGTTGCCAAAGAAACAAGATTAGATGCTCAAAGGGGTTAACTAAGATACATAACAATTAGGTGGGTAAAAGCATATATCTGGCTTAACAAAGAAACGCCTAAATCACTTCTAAGACTGAACAAAACTACTATTTCGCTTTGCAAACACACGGGGCAATTTCTAGACATCAAATGCAATGCACAGAATAACACAAAACCTCACATCCAAATGGCACATAACTCACTCAGAATCAGACTATCAAGACACTCTAGTCAAAGAAGTTAAGCAAAGTTAATATAATACAATTTAGGGTACATTTACAAGAGTTAGAAACAGAGCTTAAGCGTCATAACTAAAGCACTCACTCTATTCTCAGTGTGTAATAAAGTTAAGGGATATTTCCTTCCCTTCCAATCATAGCATAAGGTTTCCTACTCCTAAAATATAAAAACTAACTACACTCGATTCAAACAAAACCCTTAGAAACGAACCACAGCACAAAGAAAAATGAAGGGGGAATTATTACACTACCTAGAAAACAAAAATCTTTTCGCCCTTTTTCTTTCGACTTAAATCCCTTAAGAAACCCGTCGAATGATATCCATTGTCGGGAAAAATCAGAAATTTTAAAATTTTAATGTATGTTTTTCAATTTTTTCTATATCTAACTACTACACCTAACAAAAAAACTAAAACTACTATACATACTTACAACATATCCCCCACCCCACACTTTAAGTTGTGGCGTGTCCCCATGACATACAATTGAAAAGAAAGAGGTAAAGGAAACTTCCATGCATTTTCTTCTCTTCCTAGAACTTATGAACTCCACCCCTAATTCTGAATTCATTCCTCGTTTTCACTCCTTGGGATTTTTGGTGGAGCTCATTAAGCCCAATTCTTGTGAGGATACCTGCAAGACCCGCTCTATTCTTTCTTTCTTTTCCTCATCTTGAGCAGTGAATTGCTCGTTCATGATGATCCTAAACTTGTTTCTACTTTTTTTCACAAGATCAATCCATGCATATTCCTGTAAATCTCCAAAAATAAAATCCACATGATCAAGGTTAGAACAAGAAAACAACGAAGAAAGGTCAAGTGAATATTCCTCTAGTATGTCCAAGACCATTTGTTTCTTATTCTCTTCTACTAAAGGTTGCAAATGTGGAAAGGTAGATGGGGGTGTGAAATATTTTTCCGTTGCTTCACACTGAACCACAACCTTATTTTCAATAATCTCAGTTGAATCAAAGTCCTCTTTAATAGTGGAAAGCTCTCTCTATGGATGCTCATCCTCTTGAGTAATCTCGTTCTCACAAGGTATCTCCTCCATATATTCACCATCATAACGCAATGAGATTTTTGAAAGTATACTTACTAATTGACTCACTAGAGTTTTTAGGTTCTTAATAGCTTCATCATTTTGCGTAAAACTTTCTTCATTACTATTCATTAACCTATGCATAAGCGCTTCTAAACTACCATTCTCCTCTTGATGTGGTTGTCTCACTTTGCTTTCATTCAAGTCATAATAAGGGTATTCATCCCAACCAGAGTTAGCATTGTGCCCATATGAGCCTCATACCTGTACAAACTAGAAACAGAGTGAGACTGCTCAAAATACGAACCACAGGAAGAATACATACTTGCTTGACAGTCAACCCATAGATGATTTCCACCGCATTTAAAACACATATCAGATTGCTGCTAATGTTCTGCGACTAACTCTTCAACCATTTTCTTAGGCTGGTTGTACTCTATCTTCACAACATTTAGAGATCAAAATCTATAGTATGTTTTCCAACTTGTTAGGTACTACAAAACAAATCCTGAAAAGAAGTTAAATATTACAGAAAATAAAATAGAAAAGGAAAAAGAAAAGAAAAGAAAAGAAACTAAAATCTAATTCCTGAATTAGCACCAAAAACTCTAGATAATTCACTTCTAATGTTTAAGTGAGTCTCTCGAATTCACTCAATTATTTGTTCAACCGTTCAGCAAAAACTCCCCTCTCGATTACGTCTTAACCTCACAAGATGAACCAATTTAAGCACGTGAACATAGGTAAGAATGCGTAGTGGATTGGTCTTTAGGAAAACCTTTTTAGATTATTCTCCTAACTTGGTTTAATCAATAATTCAACTAGTCTCTTTCGATTACTAAGAAGATTTAATGAACTCAACCAACAAGATAATGCAAAGATATCACAAGTTATGCCTCTCACAATTACATGAACAAGTGAATATAGATGCAACACTTAAATCATCAAAAAATGCTTCAATAGATAAAACTAGAGTTATAATCCACAAAAAATCATCAATACAGCAAATCTATCAAACCCTAAAGAGAACTACTCCATAGATATGGAGAAATTCATAACAAATAAAGTTAAAGTAGAGTAAAACATAAATTGAATCCAAAATCGTATCTTGAGTAAGGAAGGAACGATGAAATACTTGTGATTTTGCACTTCCAACTCCTCCTTAGCCTCCTTAGGTCGAATATGTGTCAAAATTCTAGATAATAACGTTTTTTCCTGTATTAATACCAAGTAGGGTCGGGCCTAGATGAAATCACCTTCTCCTAGACGAAATAGGAAAATTAATCAGTAAATAATACACAGGCACGCCGCATGGGGCGATGTGCCATGCCGGGCATTAGCGAGGAAATCCTGAGAGCTCAACAATTCAACAAGCATCAAGAATACACTGTTGCGTCGCACTAGTGCAAATTTCTCAGAGTTCTGCTAAAATGTTGTGTTTTGACGTCTAGACTTAGTCCTCGACCCCCGAACACGATCCCGGCTTAATCCCTTGGGCTTTCACTCAGACTTCAAAGCTCCAAATTGCTCAAATTAGCTCCGCAACATCAACGTAGATCGGAATCACTCCTACAAGGCATAAAACACACAATAGGTGCAAAACACTATCAATTAAAGCGCAAAACAAGTAAAGTGCAGTAAATTGGACTGCAATAAGCGACTAAAACACGATATTATAGCCTACCATCAACACCCCATACTTAAACCATTGTTGAAGCTCGAGAAATCAAACTACACTTCACATAGACATGACCTTTTTTAACAACTCTTATAACTCATCATACCAAGAATATTTAAACAGATTAAGCACAATACCGTAACATCCTAGCCTCAAGATTTGACTTAAAGGCACCACATATTATTTATAACCCGCTCACTCACTCTAACACAGAGTGCAAGCATTACCTTTCCTTCATTAATTAAGTTCCCTCACACAACAATAGAGAGTAGTTCCACACACAATAAAAGTTAAGAACCATTAGAACCTCAAGATAGAAAGAATTCACTCTCTCTCAGAAGTAGCATTCATATGCCACACAAGACGCACCATAGGCTTGCCCATAGTGTACTACTCAACTAATCGAGCTCATTCAGTCAAGGATCAAGTAGGACTTTAATTAGTTGTAATGTAGGTTGCGGGATGGGTAGGATATATTTAGATATATGAGTGACTACACCTCCCTAAGCACTTTAATACATACACGTAACCGTTCAAAACCCCACACTTATGGCAAACCATAACTCCACCTTCACATCAATATACATTGACTCGCTACTTCTTTCAGCAGAATTACATCAAGAATCACCACTATCCAGGAATACTTTTCAAAATACAACACAACTATTTTTTTTCTTTTTCAATTCAAGTGGCTCTTACTTTTTCAAACTAATACACCTTTCTCCTTATTTCATTATTTCCACTCAAAAGCCAAACCAACCACCCCACACTTCAACTTTTACAAAGTTCATAACAAATTCAAGTGCTCACGAGAGGTACAAGGTTCAAATAGATGGTCAATTCAAACAAATGGGTAAGGCTTGTAATATGGTTGCCAAAGAAACAAGATTATAGGCTCAAAGGGGTTAACTAAGATACATAACAATTAGGTGGGTAAAAAAATATATCTGAATAAACAAAGAAACACCTAAATCATTTCCAAGACTGAACAAAACTACTATTTCGATTTGCAAATACACGGGGCAAGTTCTACACGTCAATTGCAATGCACAGTATAACAAAAAAACTCACACCCATATGGCACATAACTCACTCAAAATCAGACTATCAAGACACTCTAGTCAAAGTAGTTAAGCAAAGTTAAGATCATACAATTTAAGGTACTTTTACAAGAGTCAAAAACTGAGCCTAAGCGTCACAACTAAAGCACTCACTCTATTCTCAAGGTATAATAAAGTAAGAGATATTTCCTTCGCTGCCAATCATAGCATAAGGTTTCCTACTCCTAAAACATAAAAACTAAGTACACCCGATTCAAACAAAACCCTTAGAAAAGAACCGCAGCACAAAGAAAAACCAAGAGGGGATTATTACACTACCTACAAAACAAAAATCTTTTCGTCCTTTTCCATTCGACTTAAATCCCTCAAGAAACCCGTCGAATGATATCCATCATCGGGAAAAATCTAAAATTTTAAACATTTTATGTTTTGTTTTTCACTTTTTTCTATCTATGACTACTACAACTAACAAAAAGAAAACTAAAACTACTATACATACATACATACAACATATCTCTCACCCCACACTTTAAGTTGTGGTGTGTCCCCATGATACCCAATTGAAAAGCAAAAGGTAAAGGAAACTTCCCTGAATTTTCTTCTCTTCAGAGAACTTATAAACTCCACGCCTAATTCTGAATTCATTCCTCATTTTTTCTCCTTGGAATTATTTGTGGAGCTCATTAAGCCCAATTCTTGTGAGGATACCTGCAAGACCCACTTTATTCTTTCTTTCTTGTCCTCATCTTGAGCAGTGAATTGTTCGTTCATGATGATCCTTAACTTGTTTCTGCATTCTTTCACAAGATCAATCCATACATATTCCTGTAAATCCCCAAAACTAAAATCCACATGATCAAGTATAGAATAAGAAAACAAAGTAGAAAGGTCAAGTGAATACTCCTCTGGTATGTCCAAGACCATTTGTTTCTTGTTCTCTTATAGTAAAGGTTAAAAATGTGGAAAGGTGCATGGGGTTTGAACTCTTCTTCCGTTGTTTCACACTCAACCACATCCTTATTTTCAATAATCTTAGTTGAATCAGAGTCCTCTTGAACAGTGGAAAGCTCTCTCTGTGGATGCTCATCCTCTTGAGTAAGCTCGTTCTCACAAAGTGTCTCCTCTATATATTCACCATCACAACGCAATGAGATTTTTGAAAGTATACTTACTAATTGACTCACTCGCATTGTTAGGTTCTTAATAGCTTCATCATTTTGCATAAACCTTTCTTTAACACTATTTATGAACCTATGCATAAGCGCTTCTAAACTACCATTCTCCTCTTGAGGTGGTTGTTTCACTTTGCTTTCATTCCAGTCATAATAAGGGTATTCATCCCAACCAGAGTCAGAATTGTGCCAATATGAATCCTCATACATGTACAAACTAGAAACAGAGTGAGACTGCTCAAAATACGAACCATAGGAAGAATACATACCTACTTGAGAGTCAACCCATAGCAGACTACTGATAATGTTCAACTTCTAACTCTTTAACCATTTTCTTAGGCTAGTTGTACTCTATCTTCACAACATTTAGAGTTCAAAATCTATAGTATCTTTTCCAACTTGTTAGGTACTACAAAGCAAATCTTGAAAAGCAGTTAACTAATACAAATAATAAAATAGAAAAGGAAAAATAAAAGAAAAGAAAAAAACCTAAAACCTAATTCCTGAATTAGCACCAAAAACTATTTTAAACACTATTGATTGCCAATTCCAGGCAACGACGCCAAAATTTTATGAGCTCGAAACACACAGTTAAATTCTGCTCGCTAGTCAAATATAGTATAGTATAATATCGTATCCACAAGGATAAGATTTAAAGAGTATTCTCGTAGTTTTTAGCTTGATTGCTATCCAAGATGATCAACAATTGAGATTTATATATTTTGTAACTAAAATTAACTAAGAGTCTAAAGCCATTGACTAATGACAATAGAAACAAAGATAAGCATGGAAGTTATCAGTAGGAGGAAATAGGGGTCGATAGGATAGGTGCAAGATAATTATTTGGGATCTAACTCTACATAATTCAATTCTAATGTTAAAGTGAGTCTTTCGAATTCACCCAATTATTGGCTCAACCGTTTAGCAAAAACTCTTCTCTTGATTAAGTCTTAACCTCACAAGATGAACCAATTTAAGCACGTGAAGATATGTAAGAATGCGTATTGGATTGGTCTTTAGGAAAACCTCTTTCGATTATTCTCCTAAGTTGGTTTAATCAATAATTCAACTAGCCTCTTCTGATTATTAAGAAGAATTAATAAAATCAACCAACTAGAAAATGCAAAGATATCACAAGTTATGCCTTCTCGATTACATGAACAATTGAATATAGATGCAACAGTTAAATCATCAAACAAATGCTTCAATACATAAAACTAGAGTTATAATCTACAAACAATCATCAATACACCAAATCTATAAAACCCTAAAGAGAAATACTCCACAGATATGGAGAAATTCATCAAAAATAAAGTTAAAGTAGAGGAAAACATAAATTAAATCCAAACTCGGGTCTTGAGTGAGGAAGGAATGATGAAATTCTTGTGCTTTTGATCTTCCAACTCCTCCTTAGCCTCCTTAGGTCTAATATGTGTCAAAGGTCCTGAAAATAACATTTTTCCCTGTATTAATACCAAGTAGGGTCGGGCCTAGACGAAATCACCTTCTACTATCCGAAATAGGAAAATTACTTAGTAAAAAATACACAGGCATGCCGCATGGGGCGACGCGCCATGCGGGTAATTAGTGGGGAAATCCAGAGAGCACAACAATTCAACAAGCAGCAAATATACATTGTTGCGTCACACTATGCCTCAAACCCTGCGTCGCACTAGTGCACATTTCTTAGAGTACAACTCAAATCTTGCGTTTTGACGTCTAGACTTGGTCCTCGACCCCCGAACACGATCCTGGCTTAATCCCTTGGGCTTTTACTCAAACTTCAAAGGTCCAAATTGCTCGAATTAGCTCCAACATCTACATAGCTCGGAATCACTCCTACAACGCATAAAACACACAATAAGTGCAAAACACTATCAATTAAAGTATACAACAATTAAAGTGCAGTAAATTGGAGTGCAATAAGCGACTAAAATATGGGATTATAGCGTACCATCAACACCCCACACTTAAATCATTGCTCGTCATCGAACAATCAAACTACACTTCACGTAGACACGACCTTTTTCAATAACTCTAATAACTCATCATACCAAGAATATCTAAAACAGATTAAGCACAATACCGTAACATCCTAGCCTCAAGATTTGACTCAAAAGCACCACACATTATTTATAACCCGCTCACTTACTTTAACACAGAGGTCAAGCATTACCTTTCCTTCATGAATTAAGTGCCCTCACGCAACAATAGAGAGTAGTTCCATACACAATAAAAAATAAGAACCATTAGAACCTCAAGATAGAAAGAATTCACTCACTCTTAGAATTAACTTTCATATGCCTCAAAAGATGCACCATTGGCTTGCCCATAGTGTATTACTCAACTAATCGAGCTCATTCAGTCAAGGATCAAGTAGGACTTTAATTGGTTGTAATGTAGGTTGCGGGATGGGTAGGGTATATTTAGATATAAGAGTGACTACACCTCTTTAAGCACTTTAATACATACACTTAATCGTTCACAACCCCACACTTATGTCAAACTATAACTCCACCTTCACATCAATATACATTAACTCACTACTTCTTTAAGAACAATTACATCAAGAGTCACCACTCTCAAGAATACTTTTCACAACAATACAACTATTTGTTTTTCTTTTTCAATTCTATTTGCTCTTACTTTTTCAAACTAGTAGACACCAGCACACAGCTATTACTAACACCACACACTTAAATCTGTGGTTAGGTCACCCCTATTCTAAAGAGAGGCGACAAACAGCAACGGTAACAACACGCACAAAAATGGTGGTCGCTCCATCGTCCGGTGGTGAAAAATCACCGGACCAGATCCAACAATCGGGTAACAACCATGCGCACAAACCCCATGAAAGCGCCCTTATTGATTATTCCCCATCTGCTGCAACTGTCAACAATGATGGAACTGTAAACTTCCCAAAAATACAATTGAAGACAGCTACAACGCACTGCACTGTCTTTGAACCATGTCAGTTGATTCAAAGCCATGGATATTACTCAGCACCTCAATTACAATCTATACAAATAGTTTCAGACAACATCAACATATGAAGCAACGACTCTACACAGATGAACAACGATAACAATTAGCTGTTGATCGCGCATAGGGTGACAAATATCCAAAATGTTCAAAACCAATGCCACTATACTCCTATTGATCTGGATACTGATCCCAACCTCTCAAATAACAACCACGAGGAACATTTTGATCCGACACGGTAGAATACAATACATACAGAATCACATGTGCCATCTGTTCGACGTAATACAAGGGTCAGCTTTGATGTTAATTTTGATGAATATACGAATGAGCATGCTTCACAAAGTCATGTTGAGATTAGTCGTCAAGAGAAGTTGCCAGAAAACACAACAAATGAGGGTGATAAAAGGCAGTCACCCACAGCGCCACATGACGCCCATGGAGTCCCTGGTCTTTCAACTGGCCTAATCACAGTTGAAACTCAACTGGACAAAAAACATTATCCACATGTTGCTAAAGGTCGCCCGCAAGTCCAGTATCAAACAGATATCATTGATACTCAACCACTGGCGAAAAACTTGAGTGTTTCACTGACTGCCCATGGAAGTCCCTGTGTTAACCTATCGAGATAATCTCTTTTGATGAGGAAAAGGAACTCGCAACTACTCCTACTACTCAAGTGCAGCTAATCACCACAACAGCACATTTGGCATTTTTAGGTAATTTTTCTGCAGCACATGTGCCTAATACAGCAGCTACTGATTTACCTAGGAATGTCAATGTTCAAACTAATCCCCAACTCAATCAAATACCAATGCCAGCAAATTTACCTAAGATCTCCACCATCTTTGACAAAGCACCTGCTTTCCAGAATAAACATAATACTAAGACTAAGCACCATCACACTAACACTCAGATGTTAACACCAAAAGAAATTACACAACATACCAAACACCATAGTCAAACAATCAATACATATAGTGCAAACACACATCCAAACATCTTAACCAGTTTTTATATTCCAAAGCACACATACTCTGTACTACCATCTGCAAATGTCCACCAAAGTACCCATTTTTACTCAACAAAATCAGTAACCATACTAAACCAAACAGAAGCCATTGCCCATCTACCTAAACTAACTAACTATCCTGCCCCATCACCCCCTACCATAACTCATTCACTTGCTACAAAATTAAGAGCAAGGCAGGCAGCAGAAATAGCCCTAATAGTGCTCATACCCCCAAAAATAACTACCAAACAGGGCCAACCGGCTGTCATCTTTACTAGGAAGGACTACATGATCAAACTTGCATCCAGATGCCAATATGCAATTGTAGGAAAATTCCTTAACACAATACCTCGAATGGAGGTGATCAGGAGAAGCTTCATAGCACAAACAGAACTAAGAGGAGGAGTTAAAATAGCCTATTTCTATGCTCGCAGAGTGTACATTAATCTAGACAATGAGTACGATCACACAACTATTTGGACAAAAACCTTCATGTACATCCAAGGTCAAAGAATGGAATTACAAGCTTGGACACCCATCTTTAACCCGAATGAGGATAACCCAATTGTCCATGTTTAGATAGTCATTACTGAACTACCATGGCATTTCTACTACATGGAGGTACTATCTGTATTGTTGTCTCCTATTGGTAAGGTATTTCATCTCGACCTAGCCTCCATGCAGAAAACAAGAGGAAGTGTAGCAAAAGTCAAAATACAGGTTGACTTGACTCAATTCAGGTCTCACCATGTATGGCTAGGCTTTGATGAAGATCAGGATGTTAACAGGGATGGACAGTGGCTAGAGGTGGTATATGAGGATCTCCCAACATACTGCTCACACTGCAAGCACTTAGGACATGAAGACTACACATACCCCATTAGAGAAAGAGAAGAAGAAGAAGAAGACAAGAAAAAAGCAACTGCTGAAACCCCACAAAATCAGACCAAACAGATATCAAACAATACTGAAAGAGCAAATAGAATACAACGTCAAAAGGAGCAGATCATACAGGGGCAGCACAAAGAACAAAACTATAAACAAAAAGTAGGGGTACAAGACAAAAATGAAGAACAACAGGGCAAAATCAAACCTACAGCACAACAACCAATAAATGCAAACCACTCCAAGGATCAATGGCAATCTCAGAAGAAGAAGAACTTCAAGGGTATGAACCAAAACAACAAGCAAGAGAAACACAAACAACCTTATGAAAAAATGAATACAAAATAGATAACCACAAAAGCTCAGAACAATGGTTCACTGACCAAACCACAAACTGATACGGCAAGTGCCCTGGGGAATATAGCAGAACCAAGTGCCAGGACTACAAATATTGATGCTGCAACTGATGGAAGTAATGACACTGTACATGATATACCTAATGACCAAACAACTCCCAAGGTAGTTGGTTCTTAACAGGCATTGCAACAGCTTACTAAACATATTGATCAAAACAAGATTGACAGTACTCAACATGTTGCTACAAGCGAAATAAACCTTGAAAGAAATGGAATTGCTGAAATTGTTACTAACAGAAAGAATGAATCAGATAACAGTGGCAGGGACCAGATAAACGACAAGCAGCACAAGTATCAAACAGTGCAAACAAACAGAAGTCAACAGATCCAACATATCAGGACTGCTGACAAATCCAGTGATAATCCAAAAGATCCAGGAATTGGCACAAACAATACTGCTAGAATTGTTGAGGTAACACCAGCTGTGACAAAGGAAAATACTATTGATTGGGTGCAAAGGAGTTTTGGAATGCACAAGGAAATCCTTAATGGTACACTCAACCACTCCTGCCAGGATATTCCCTTACAGACATGTATGGAATCTCTTGTGCCTAACGGCAATACAACAGGATCTGTATAACTAGGGACTGATGAAGCACAACTGAAGAGTTATGGGACAGGGAACAAACAATACCCAGAGTTGATGATTATAAGGAAAAGCCAATCCCAGAATATCTTCACAATGCGTTACCCAACAATGCTTTGAGCAACAACACAACTGGGAAACTACTAGCCATTGCTCAAGGACCTATAGTGGTAACCACACCAACTGACAAAGTCAATGGTGATGCTCGAGAACCCCAATATGTAGTTGTGAAGGATGCTATCGTTGTATATGAACAGAATCTACAGTTATTGTACCAAAGGAGTCAACTGCAATTAATACGTTATCTATGGCTTGTGCATCAATTATAGGATCTCTAATGCAGATCCAAGTTATAGTACCATTGAAATCTCCAAATCATGTAATGCATGACATTATTAAACACAACCAACACCCAATGAAAATTCATACTGCCTTGGTCGATAAAGAACAACTAGAAGATGAAGGTGACAATGAGTCTATTGCTGGGAACTTTAAGGATGTTGCAAAAGAAGGAGATTTTCACCTAGGTTGTCTACTAAGCAGGGGAAGAAAGGAAAGAAGCAAAACCAACTAAAGGAACAGCTTCCACCTCCAAGAATAATGCCCAAAAGGGCAGCCTCCGGGACTAGATGATGATTAAAACACTCATATAGAATATAAGGTCTGTTAAGACACAACATGCCTTTCAAAAAGTTATCAACATGCAAACGAAACATGGTTTTTTTGTTATAGCACTTATGGAACCTTTTCAAAATCAAAGATTTATTCAAAACTACAGGAGGAGACTAGACATGGATGCTGCCATTTCAAATATCAATGGCAAGATATGGCATTTTCTGGATTCAGTTCTGCAGTGGGACTTGTTAGTTGACACGGAACAACAACTTACTATCAGAGTCTATCATCAAGATATTGGTAAATATATCATGATTACTTTCGTATACGCAAAGTGCTCATCACTGGACATATTAGAATTATGGGACAGTTTATACTACCTTACAAGCGACATGGAACTACCATGACTAGTTGGAGGGGATTTTAATATGCTTTTGAATAAATAAGAGAAACTTAGAGGGCTTCCAGTCTATCCTCCAGAATATGAAGACTTTGCTTTCTGTGTAAATTCATGTGAACTCTTTGACACTGGTTACAAAGGAAGTCCCTTCACATAGTGGAATGGGAGGTCATATGCAGAATGCATATTTAAAATACTGGACAAAATCGTTGTCAATTCCCCATTCCAATCTATATTCCCAACTACAGAGGTCGAACATCTAATTAGAACAGGCTCGGATAATACACCACTCTTTATGACCTGTAGTGACAAGGCTACCATATTCACTCAACCATTCAAGTTTCTGAATTTCTGGACAAAACATGCCTCTTTTATGGAGGTGGTTCGATAGAATTGGCAGGCTGACTTCACAGGTTACCCCTTCTTGATGTTCAAACAGAAATTAAAAAGAGTTAAGATTGCTCTTTCAAAATGGAGTAGGTATACCTATGGGGGCATCATCAAGCAGCTAGCTTTAAGGGAAGATGTGGTCAGAATAAAGGAAATGCTTTTTGAAGAAGAACCAATATTTGAGAATAGAATTGTACTCCAGAAGGCACAATCTGAATTAAAGAGATATCGGAGAATAGAGGACCAATATTGGAAACAAAAAGCTAGTATGTCCTGGTTTGCAGAAGGAGACAGAAACACTAGATTCTTTCCCAACCATGTCAATGGTAAAAGGCAGAAACTCCAACTGAAGAGGATCCAGAACCATGATGGTAATTGGATTGAGTCTCAAGAATGGATGGCTGATGCAGAAGTAGAATTCTTCCAGAAATAGTTGACACATGAAGCTGATCATACAAGTTCTGAGCTCCTAAACAATGTGCCTTCAATGGTATCTTGTGATCAAAATATAGAACTTTGTAGAACTCCTACAATGAAGGAGGTAAAGGCAGCGGTATTTGAACTGAGTGGTGAAAGTGCAAGTGGGCCCGATGGTTTCACAAGCATTTTCTTTCAAGAATGTTGGGATATAATAGGGGAAGATATACATGAGATGCTGAAACTATTTTATGGAGGAAGCTCTTTACCTAAGTCTATAACCCACACAAACCTTGTCTTGCTACCAAAAAATAAGAGGTTCAAACATTTAACAACCTTAGGCCTATTAGCTTAAGCAATTTTGTAAATAAAGTTATCTCCAGAGTTATCCATGATAGGCTGGAAAAAATACTACCTTCTTTGATCTCCTCCAACCAGTCAGGATTTATCAAGGGAGAAGTATATTTGAAAACATTCTGCTAACACAGGAGATTGTAAGTGACATAAGATTAAGGGGAAAACCTGCCAATGTAATTATCAAACTTGATATGGCAAAGGCATATGATAGGGTCTCATGGAAGTAATTAATGCATGTTTTGAGGAAAATGGGATTTGCAGAATGCTCCATCAACATGATATGGAATTTAATTTCCAACAACTGGTATTCTGTTCTGATTAATGGTCAAGCCTCAGGATTCTTTCACTCAACAAGAGGGGTCAAGCAAGGGGATCCTCTCTCTCCAGCCCTATTCATACTCTCTGCAGAGGTACTATCTCGGTCTTTAAATAAACTATTTGAAGACACGAGATTCAAGGGCTTTGGGATGCCTAAATGGACGGATCTGTTGAATCATTTAACCTATGCAAACGACACTACAATTTTCTCTTCAGCTGATCCATACACTTTAAGGAAAATTGTAGATGTATTGTCCAAATACGAGTACACTTCAGGCTAAATGATCAATAAGTCAAAGGGTTCCTTTTATATGCATTCTAATATGTCTTCAATAGTGTCCAGTTCTATAGGTACTATCACTGGATTTTCAAGGGGTGAATTTCCATTCACTTATCTTGGTTGTCCAATTTTCTACACAAGAAGAAGGAAGGATTATTACAATTACCTAATAAAAAATGTAAAGGCAAAGCTGCACTCTTGGAAAGGGAAGCTTATATCCTATGGGGGAAATGCTACATTAATCTCTAGTGTCCTACAGAGCATGCCAACACACATCGTATTTGTCATTGATCCACCTAAAAATGTACTTGAACACCTTCATAAAACCTTTGTGAGATTCTTCTAGAGTAACAAGGAAGAAGGTAGAAGTAGACGTTAGATAAAATGGCAAAATCTATGCCTACCAAAGGAGGAAGGGGGAGTAGGTTTTAGATCACTGCATCATGTATCAAAAGCCTTATTTGAAAAATTATGGTAGAAGTTTAGGACATCCAAGTCCTTATGGTCTAACTTTATATGGAACAAGTATTGTAAAAAGGAACTCCCGACAACTGTCCAATTTAGACAAGGATATCATGTATGGAGGAAATTATTAGTGGCTAGGGAAGAGGTGGAGCATAAAATACTATGGGAAATGAATAGGGGTTCTACTAATGTTTGGCATGAGAATTGGACTGGTCTGGGAGCTCTGTACCATATTGTTCCAAATGATTATACAATCAATGAAGATATACATGAAGTAGCTGAATTGAGAGTGGATGATACTTGGGATGAGCAACTTCTAGCACAATCTTTCCCTGCGGAAATTGCTCAACATATCAGGCAAGAAGTCCTATTTGACACTACTGAAGACTCTTGGGATGTTCCTAGATGGATGCCTACACCCTCAGGAATATTTTCTATTAGTAGTGCTTGGAATATTTTGAGGCATACAGCACATTCTAATCCTGGAAAGAGAAGATTCCTACTGACAATTTGTGAATAAGAAGTGGGTATATGGTGGTGTCTAAGTGTTGGTATTGTTCACAACCGCAAGAAAAGTCTTTTCAACACTTGTTCTTAACTAGTGAAACTGCAACTAAAGTATGGAAAAACTTCCTCCAAGCAACAAGTTAGGTGGTCAATCTGGTACAGGTGCATCAAGTAATAAGAACATGGTGGAATGCAAAGTGTTGTCCTAAACTAATGCCATTATTTCAGGAAGCTCCAACTGTAATCACATGGGAACTTTGGATGAGGAGAAATACAATGAAGTATGGAGGTGCAATTTCTTGCAATAGGGTGATTCATGAAGTGAATAAGACTTTACATTATCTAGAAAGGATGAGGTACCCATGGATGTCCAGAATTCCTCCTTTATGGTCAGATATGATCAGCTTATTTGAAGGTTACAAACCATATGTAGGGACTAAGACAGTTACATGGCAGCTTTCTTATGAAGGGTGGTTCAAATGAAATACTGATGGTGCATCAAGAGGCAATCCTGAACCAAGATCATATGGGTTTTGTGTTCCAGATCATGCTGGAAATTTGGTGTTTGCGAAAGCAAAGGAGATAGGAGACACAACTAACATAGTGGTATAAGCAAAGGTAATTGTGGAGGGATTGGCATACTGTGTGGGAAGGCAGCTACATCCACTGATTATGGAGATTGATTCCTTAGTAATAAGGAAGATAATTGATGGCGAATGGGCAACTCCTTGGTATATAGGTGTTGAAGTAAGGAAGATCAAGAATATAAAGAATAACTACAATGTTGTCTTTCAGCATGTACTAAGGGAAGGGAACAGTGTTGCCAATTCTTTTGCTAACCTAGCTTTCACTTTTGCAGGTATATACACATTTCAGTCGTTTAATGAATTACCAATTACAGCAAAAAAACTGATCAACATGGACAAATCACAAATGTCTAACCTTCGGATTAGGATTGTGAAGAGAATAGAACCTGACTAATGAGATCAATTTATAAAACCTTGCCTTGTCTCTTAAAAATTATGTTATCTCAACAGTACAAGCAAGATGTTAAAAGAAACAAAAGTAGGCTAATAAAACTCCACCAACTAGCCTTCCTAAACATACGGTTGCTCTCATTTGTATGATGTACAAATTTGTTTAGTTATAGTTATAGCTAGCATTGCACAACACCAAACTATAGGGATTCTGTTGCCCCTCTACTAGGCTTACATACTCCAGGCTAGAAGGATGTATATGCTTGACTAGTGTTGACTGTAATATGACAACAAGCAATAGTAAATGTCCTCAGAAAACTAAGGCAATAGCATGGACTAAGTGTTTCCTCCACTTGTATTTGGTTATAGATGGTGTCTGCTTCTGCACTGCCTATGCACAAATATATTTGTTTGGTTATAGCTGTTATCTCTATCTCTCTACTAGGCTTATATACACCAGGCTTAAAGAGGGTAGATGCTTGAATAATATTGACTGTAATATACCAACAAGCTATAGTCAATGTCCTCAGAAAACTGAGGCAATAGCATGGTCAAATTGTTTCTGCACATATCCAAGGATCTATACATTCTGTTGTGAACACTTGTAAATGCCTGACTGTAGCACCAGTGCTGCCCTCAATAATATGTTGGCATAGTCACTTGCCAAAGGGTATAACAATTGTTGAATCTGCAGGTCAAATACATGCGAATTGAAGGGTGTAGATGATTGATTGGTTATGGAAAAAACCTCCTCGGTATCACCAGAAAACACAACAGTCTGGGAGCACAGACACATTTCATAACCCTATCTGCTACATTTTGTAGGTGTTAATAACAGGATCAGAAAACTGAGGCAAATACTAGTTTCATTCAGACACCAAAGGATGCTCAACCTGCACTGCTTCTGCACAGACATATTTGCTTGGTTATAGTTGTTGTCTCTCTCACTCTAATGGGCATACATACACCGGGCTTGAAGGGTATAGAAGCCTGAGTAGTGGAGACTATAATATGCCTGGCTACAGCACCAGTACTAATCTCAACACATATAACAAGCTCAGAAAACTAAAGGAATATGCTCAACCTGCACTGCTTCGGCATAGAAGACAATCACAGAAACGATTGGTCTTCAGCAGAACCAGTACTGTTGTTCAATGTCTGGTCTATAACTGCCTGTTGGAGTTGCCACTACTTAGTGCTATGTGGGAATGACTTGAAAATAACCAACAAGAAACTCACAATCCAGCACCAACAACAACCCTCATCACTCACCACCCAGTCATCCTCAAAGATCTCATCACGTACAGGAACCTGGGAGCACGACATTGCATCCTAACTTGGTTACTTCAGATTGCAGGTGTCAATAACAGAATCAGAAAACTGATTGCATAGAAGACAATCATAAAAATGATTGGTCTTCAGCAGAACCAGTACTACTGGTCCATGTCTGGTCTATTATTAACTGCTAGTTGGAGTTGCCATTACTTAATGCTATGTGGGAATGACTTAAAAATAACTAACAAGAGACTCACAAGCCAGCACCAACAACCCTCATCACTCACCACCCAGTCATCCTCAAAGTTCTCAGCACACACAAGAACCTGGGAGCACAACATTACATCCTAACTTGGTTGCTTCATGTTGCAGGTGGCAATAACAGGATCAGAAAACTAAGGCAAAGACTAGTTTCATACAGATACCAAAGGACTCCACTGCTTCTGCACATACATACTTATTTGGTTACAGTTGTTGCCTTTCTCTAATGGGCTTACAGTATAGACAATAGTATAGACTAGTTTTACCAAAGAATGTTCACCCTGCACTGATTTTGCAAGAAGACAATCACAAAAATGATTGGTCTTCAGCAGAACCTGTACTGCTGCACACAGGAATCTGGGAGCACAAACATCCTAACTTGGTTGCTTCATTTTGCAAGTTTCATAGACAGGATAAGATTGCCTTGGCAAGTATACAGAGAAGTGTTGACATCACAAATACTCAGTAGAACATTAATCAATCTTTACTGCTTCTACACAACATATGTTTGCTGCTTATTTGAAGATTCTTACAGCCTACTTGTCCTAGTATCAACTCCCAGAGATCAATCTCAATCAGCTTGAAGTGATCAGGAATCTGTTGTACGTACTTAGAAATAACAAAGATATCAGTACACATCAGGATCAGAAAAATGGAAGCTATCCTACTATACATCACAAGCAGATTGGCTTGGACATCAATCAGATGTACCTACACATACAGTTATCACATGGCCTAAGCTTGACTACTGTGTAATGTTTGTGTGGTGTTAGACTATTTCTCAATGGTATTAGCATGTGATCATGATCATTCTGGGGGTGGTTTAACACCATACAGAACCATGGAGTCAAGCAGGCATATCATAGATACGGCTTATACTAAATGTGATTTTAATTATGCACAGTATATGGCTACACATATGACCAGCTTCTTTGTGTATGAATTATTGGTACTATTATATCAAACTGAGGATATCTACTCACATGAAATACAAGGAAAACTGCTACTTACATCTATTTTTGGTATTGATAGTATATTATCATATCATGATCCAGTGGTACTAGTGTGCATGCATGCTCAATCTGGAGATGAGAAGACATTATATTGTCCACATGTATCAAGCAGGCATCTTTGTCTCTATTATGCTTTCATATCAAACTCATATTCAATGTATCAACAATGATGCTGGAATTTTCAGCCCTAAGATCACAATGTCCAAAATGCTTTGCTTTACAACTACTGGATTTAAACATACCTACTCCTTGGATTGCAACAAATGGCGCTTGGTGAGAGCTTTGTAGGTGCTACAACAAATTGTTAGCAACTAGTGTGTGCATTCACAGTCGTCAGCAACATTTGGATGTTTCAAATTACTAGCCTTGTATTTTTCATATCTCACTATGCTACTGCTACTTTGTATTAGGTAGCAATAGCCATTGCAGTTCTTTTTTCTATTGTTTGTTTTATAGGCTACTTAAACATTTTGTAAGTTTTGCCCAGTTTGGGATTTATTATATATAATAGCTACTAGGGAATAACCTAGTAGTATATTTGCTTAAATAAAAAAACAAAACCACTGGAAAGAATCGCGGCATAAAGAAAAAGCAAGGGGGAATTATTACACTACCTACAAAATAAAAATCTTTTTATCTTTTTCTTTTCGACTTAAATCCTCAAGAAATCGCCGAATGATATCCATCGTCGGGAAAAATCAAAAAATTTAAAATTTTTATGTTTTGTTTCAACTTTTTCTATCTTTAACTACTAAAACTAACAAAAAGAAAACTAAAACTACTATACATACATACATACATACATACAACATATCCCCCACTCCACACTTTAAGTTGTGGGATATTCCCATAACACACAATTAAAAAGCAAGAGATAAAGGAAACTTCCCTGAATTTTCTTCTCTTCCAAGAACTTATGAACTCCACCCCTGATTCTGAATTCATTCCTCGTTTTCGCTCCTTGGGATTATTTGTGGAGCTCATTAAGCCCAATTCTTCTGAGAATACTTGCAAGACCAATTCTATTCTCTTTCTTTCTTGTCCTCATCTTGAGCAGTGAATTGCTCGTTCATGATGATCCTTAACTTCTTTCTGCATTCTTTCACAAGATCAATCCATACATATTTTTGTAAATCTCCAAAAATAAAATCCACATGATCAAGGTTAGAATAAGAAAACAAAGAAGAAAGGTCAAGGGAACATTCCTCTTGTATTTCCAAGACCATTTGTTTCTTATTCTCTTCTACTAACGGTTGAAAATGTGGAAAGGTGGATGGGGTTTGAACTCTTCTTCCGTTTCTTCACACTCAACCACATCTTTATTTTCCATAATCTCAGTTGAATCAGAGTCCTCTTGAATAGTGGAAAGCTCTCTTTGTGGATGCTAATCCTCTTGAATAAGCTCGTTCTCACAAGGTATCGCCTTTATGTATTCACCATCACAACGCAATGAGATTTCTAAAAGTATACTTACTAATTGACTCACTCACATTGTTAGGTTCTTAATAGCTTCATCATTTTTCATAAATCTTTCATCATCACTATTCATGAATCTATGCATAAGCGCTTCTAAACTACCATTCTCCTCTTGAGATGGTTGTCTCACTTTGCTTTTATTCCAGTCATAATAAGGGTATTCATCCTAACCAGAGGCAGAATTGTGCCCATATGAATCCTCATACCAGTACAAACTAGAAAGAGAGTGAGACTACTCAAAATACGAACCATAGGAAGAATACATACCTGCTTGAGAGTCAACCCATAGATGATTTCCACCGTATTTAAAACAAATAGCAGACTACTGATAATGTTCAACTTCTAACTCTTCAACCATTTTCTTAGGCTGGTTGTACTCCATCTTCACAACATTTAGAATTCATAATCTATAGTATCTTTTCCAACTTGTTAGGTACCACAAAACAAATCTTGAAAAGAAGTTAACTAATACAGAAAATAAAATAAAAAAGGAAAAAGAAAAGGAAAGAAAAGAAACTAAAACCTAATTCCTGAATTAGCACCAAAAACTATTTCAAATATTGATTGCCAATCCACGGCAATTGCGCCAAAATTTTACGAGCTCGAAACACACACTTAAATTCTTCTCGCTAGTCAAATATAGTATAGTATAATATCATATCCACAGGGTTCAGATTTAAATAGTATTCTCGTAGTTTCTAGCTTGATCGCTATCCAAGATGATCAACAATTGAGATTTATATGTTTTCTAACTAAAATTAACTAGGAGTCTAAAGCTATTGACTAATGATAATCGAAATAAAGATATGCAAGGAAGTTATCAGTGGGAGAAAATAGGAGTTGATAGGATAGGTGCAAGATAATTATTTGGGATCCAACTCTACATAATTCACTTCTAATGTTTAAGTGAGTCTGTCGAATTCACTCAATTATTAGTTCAACCGTTCAGCAAAAACTCCTCTCTCGATTACGTCTTAACCTCACAAAATAAACCAATTTAAGCACGTGAAGATATGAAAGAATGCGTAGTGGATTGGTCCTTAGGAAAACCTCTTTCGATTATTCTCCTAAGTTGGTTTAATTAATAATTCAACTAGCCTCTTTCGATTACTAAGAAGAATTAATGAACTCAACCAACAAGATAATGCAAAGAAATCACAAGTTATGCCTCTCTCTATTACATGAACAAGTGAATATAGATGCAACAGTTAAATCATCCAAAAATGCTTCAATACATAAAACTAGAGTTATAATCCACAAACAATCATCAATACACCAAATCCATCAAACCCTAAAGAGATTTATTCTATAGATATGGAGAAATTCATCACAAATAAAGTTAAAGTAGAGGAAAACATAAATTCAATACAAACTTGGGTCTTGAGTGAGGAAAGAAATATGAAATACTTGTGCTTTTGCCCTTCCAACTCCTCCTCAGCCTCCTCAGGTCGTATATGTGTCAAAAGTTATAAAAATAACATTTTTCATGTATTTATACCAAATAGGGTCGGCCCCTGACGAAATCACCTTTTCCTAGTTGATATAGGAAAATTACTCTGTAAAAAATACACAGGCGCGCCGCATGGAGCGATGCGCTATGCAGGGCATTAGTGGGAAAATCCAGAGAGCTCAACAATTCAATAGGCAGCAAACATACACTGTTGCGTCGCACTATGCCTCGCACACTGCGTCGCACTAGTGTACATTTCTCAAAATATGGCTCAAATCTTGCGTTTGACATCCAGACTTGGTCCTCGACCCTCGAACACGATCCTGGATTAATCCCTTGGGGTTTTACTCAGACTTCAAAGCTCCAAATATATCGAATTAGCTTCGCAGCATCTACATAGCTCGAAGTTACTCATACAAGACATAAAACACACAATAAGTGCAAAACACTGTCAATTAAAGCGCAAAACAAGTAAAGTGTGGTACTTTGGAGAGCAATAAGTGACTATAATATGAGATTATAGCCTACCATCTATTGCACAACCCAAAAGCCCTGCTTCGGCACCATAAAATCTTAAATTCCTTGGCAAAATATTATGGGACCTTCGATCCTCCCCCACTTAGGATCATTCATCCTCGACTGGAGCTTTTGATGTGTGAACATATTGGGCATATCCACCTACTAGAGAGCCCCAGAAACCAATCCTAATAATGTATTCATAAACCAATGACGTAACATAGTATGAAAACAATACCAACCATAATTGTGTAAGCATTATATTACCAAAAAGGAGCATCTTAACATAAATTGTACAAGTTGAACATAATTCATAGAAATTAAACTCCTAATATTCCTTTAGAACACAACTACTTATACAAACAAATGAGGGTATTTCTTCTTCATTTGTTCCTCAGCCTCCCAAATGGTCTCTTCGACTTGTTGGTTTTGCCACAGCACTTTCACGGAGGCAATCTCTTTGTTCCTCAACTTTAAGACTTGTCTATCAAGAATGGAAACCTAAATCTCCTCATAATTTAATTCTTAATTAACTCCAATAGTCTTTACCAGAACAATGAGTGACGGGTCTCCAACTACCCTCTTTAACATAGATACACGAAACACCGGGTGCACTAAGGACATCTCTTGAGGTAACTCCAGCTTATAGGCCACTTGGCCAACCCTATAAAAGATTATGTACGGTCCGATATACCTTGGACTCAATTTCTCTTCCTTCCCAAATCGCATTATACCATTCGAGGGGAAAATCTTCAAGAATACCCAATCATCCTCTTTGAACTCCAGATCTCTAAGACGCATATCCAAATAAGACTTCTGGCGACTCTAAGCAGTTTTCAACTATTCCTTAGTGATCTTAACCTTCTCCATAACCTGGTGCATAAGGTTTGGCCCTATTAATTCTGCTTCCGCAACTTCAAACCAACCAATGGGAGATCTACATCTCCTACCATATAAATCTTTGAACGACGCCATTTGGATGTTGGCATGGTAGCTATTGTTATAAGAAAAGTCTATCAATGGCAAATGATCATCCTAGATACACTTGAAGTCAAGAACAGAAGCGCGCAACATATCCTCAAGAGTCTGAATAGTCCGTTCTGCCTACCCGTAAGTTTGTGGATAAAAAGTTGTGCTGAGATTTACCTGATTACCTAAACATTGCTGAAAGTTTTGCCAAAAGGGAGAGTTGAACTGTGCCCCTCGATCTGAGATGAAAGAAATCGGAGAGCCATGTAACCTAATAATCTCCTTGATATACAACTGAGCATAGTATTCTGCTGTGTCGGTGGCCTTAACAGGCAAGAAGTGTGATGATTTCTTGAGCTGATCAACAATCACCCAAATCGAGTAAAATTTATGAGGCGTGCGAGGTAAACCTACTACAATGTCCATATTGATCATCTCCCACGTCTATATTGGAATTTCTATATTCTATGCCAAACCCCTGGGCTTCTAGTGCTCGACCATCACTTACTGACAATTCAGGCATCTAGTCACAAAGCCCACTACATCCCTCTTCATGTTATTCTACCAGTAGACTTCTTTGAGATCATGGTACATCTTTGTAGAACCTTGATGTACAGAATAGCTCGAACTGAGCTTCGGTCATGATTCTTTCTCGGAGATCATCTACATTCGAAACATACAATCATCCTTGGTACCTTAGCGTACCATCATCCATACCAAGAGAAAAAGCCATGGTTTTATTTTTATGAACCCCCCTCCTTCAACTGCACCAATATGGGATCATCATATTGCTTATCCTTGACATCCACTACAAGTGATGATTCGGTCCTATTTTGGACAATCACCCCACCTTTGTTGGAGTCTGTAATCCAAACTCCCAAACTAGACAATCGGTGAACTTCCTTGGCCAATGACCTTTGATATGCCCCCAAGTGATCCAAAATACCCATGGATTTTCGACTATGAGCATTCACCACACCATTAACCTTTTCCCGAATGATATAGAATATCGACGTCGTAGTCCTTGAGTAACTCTAGCCATCTCCTTTGCCTCAGATTCAACTTCTTCTACTTGAAGATATATTGAAGACTCTTATGGTTCATAAATATGTCCACATGGACCCAATAAAAATAATGACAACAAATCTTCAATACAAATACCACCGCCGCGAGCCCTAAGTCATGTATTGGATAATTCTTCTCATGGTTCTTGAGTTTCCTGAAAGCATATGCAATCATTTTTCCATGCTGCATTAATACACACTCGAGTCCAACCTTTGAAGCATCACAATACTCAACAAACCCATGTGTGCCCTCTAGTCAGGTCAACACCGGTGTTGTAGTCAACCTTGACTTTAATTCTTGAAAACTCTTTTCGCAAGCATCCGATCACTGGAATTTAGCTTCCTTTTGCGTCAATTTAGTTAATGGAGAAGAAAGAGTAAAATATTCCTCTATGAACCTTGTGTAGTACCCAGCTAAGCCCAAGAAACTGCGAATCCCTATAGGAGTTGTATGTTTAGGCCAATTCTTCACAACTGCAATCTTCTGAGGATCGACCTTGATTCCCTCACTAGAGACAACATGACCCAAGAAAGCGACAAATTTGAGCCAAAACTCACATTTCGAAAAATTTGCATACAACTTGTGCTGACATAGAGTCTGCAAAACCGCTCTGAGATGATCGGCATGGTCCTCTCGACTTTGTGAATACATAAGGATATCGTCAATTAACACTATCACAAAAGACTCAAGGAAATACTTAAAGACTCGATTCGTAAGATCCATAAAAGCTGCCAGTGCATTCGTTAGCCCGAAAGACATCACCAAAAATTCAAAGTGCCCATACCGGATCCTAAAAGTTGTTTTCGAAATATCCTGCTCCCTGGTCTTTAATTGGTGATACCCTGATCTTATGTCAGTCTTGGAGAAGTACTTAACACCTTGCAATTGACCAAACAAGTCATCTATCCTCGGCAGTAGATACTTATTCTTGACTGTGACCTTATTGTGTTGTCGATAGTCGATACACATCCTCAGTGACCCATCCATCTTCCTTACAAAGAGAACCGGTGCGCCCCAAGGTGACACACTCAGTCGGATGAATCCCTTTTCCAACAAATCTTTCAACTGCCCCTTCAGTTCCTTCAATTCTGCCGAAGCCATTTTGTATGGTAGAATTGATATGGTTTGCGTGCCTGGTATCACATTGATCCAAAATTTATATCCCTGTCTGGTGGGATCCCATGAAGCTCATCAGGAAAAACCTCTGGAAATTCATTCGCAAATAGTACATACTCAAGTATTGGTGCCTCAGCCTAAGTGTATGTGACTCCGACCAAGTGGTAGATACACCCCTTGCTGATCATCTTCGCGGCCTTAAGGTAAGAAATAAACCTACCCTTGGGCACGACATCATCCCCCTTCCACTCAATTACTGGCTCATTAGGAAACTCAAACCTGACGGTTTTAGTTTGGAAATCAAGCTTGGCAAAACATGAATACAGCCAGTCTATCCCCATTATCAAATCAAAATCTACCATACCCAATTCAATGAGATCGGTCTTGGTGTCTCGACCATGCACCATGACAATGCAATCCCTATAAACCTATGTGGCCACAATAGAATCACCAACTGGAATAGATACAGAGAACAGCTCATGAAGTTGTTTTGGTTCTATCCCGAATTCAATGGCAACAAAAAGAGTGACATATGACAATATTACAAGGTGTAACCAGGATGTATAACAGCAGACACATCATGTGATTACACAGTTAATATACCTATGACAACATCTGGAGAAGCCGCTGAAGTCTGGTGACCCCTCATTGCATAGAACATGTTGGGTCCTCCCAAACCCTATGCACCACCCCTATCTGCACCACGCCCTGCGGGTGCCAGAGTACCTCGAGCTGGAAGCGGTATTGTAGAAGTTGTGGTTATTGAACTGAATGGCTACGCCATACCCCTACCAGTGCTCTGATAGGTCGAAGAGAAATTCCTATGAATATGACCCCTAAGACCACATCCGCAACATACATGATGGTCCATATAGGAGACTCCTGAGTGCATCTTTCCACACCTAGGGTATGTGGGCCTCAACTGCGGCTAGAATCTCCCATCGGACTAATCCTGCTGATAAGATCCCTTGTTGCCCTGGCTAGGCCTGAAGTTACTCCACTGTTGTTGAGTTGGCCCTGGCGGTGCACCAATTAAATACTGGAAAAAATGACTGTGTCGGTCTAGATAACCCTCACCTGAATACTTCCCTTCCATCACTACCCCCACTGGAAGAACCACCAAAGTTTCCCGCTCTATTTTATTCTTCAATTTACAGTCCTCGGTGGCTTGAGAAAATGCCACCATCTTCCCATAGTCCATGTCGGAATTCAAGGTGGTTGTAGCAACCTCGTTGATAACCAAAGGGATTGCACAGACCGTCACACCCTAGAGTCCATAGTAGGAAATATGTAAACAGAATACTTGGACAAAGGTGTGAATCTCATATGGTAATCCCACACACTCATACTCCCTTGCTTCAAGTTCTCAAACTCGGTGTCATGGACTGCCCTAGTCTCGGCAAGCAAGAAATGATCAGTGAAGGCATCTGCAAACACTCTCTACTTTGCCGGAGGGCTACCCTCCTCACGAGACTCCTCCCATAGCTCAAACCATGAATATGCCACCTCCTTAAGGTGATATGAAGCCAACTCCACAACTTTTATTTCTGTGGCACGCATAACGCGGAGAGAATTATGCATGTCATCAATAAAGTCCTGGAGGTCCTCCTCGGGCTTAGTACCCGTGAATACCAGAGGATCCATTTGAAGAAATTGATTCACCCTGGAACTAGCTGAATTCCCTTGTTGGCTAGAGGAGGTGGATGTGGCATTCAATCTCTAGGCCTCGGAAGCCACAATCTAAATTAACAACTATATGGCACCACTAAGGTCCCCATCGAAAACACTGGGATCAGAAGTTGAGGCTGGAGGTGGATCCGGAATATAAGTTAGAGGAGGCATCATTGCATTTTCAGCACGAGTGGGAATTTGTGAATTCTCAGCAGGAATAGTAGAATCAGGAGATGTTGTGGCTGGGGGAATGCCTTCATCCTGTTGCACCCTATTTTGCACAAGTCAAAACCATGTACAACTAATAGTACTCTACAAGGTTAATTCAAATCCTCCTTTTGAGTTTGCGGAGTTTCCTCTTTCTTTTCTTGAAGTCATGTCTTTGATTTTCTTGGACTTTGCATCTTTCGCCTTTTCATTCTTGTCACCTTCACTTTGGTATTAGTCCGAAGTAACACATTTTCAGTGGGCACAAGGAGGTTGGGCCAAGAAAGTGGTAGTGCATTTAGCACAAGAAAGGGTATGGACTATGATGTGGTTGTCCAAGAAAAGGCTTAAGGCTCAAAGAGGGAAATGATAGGGATTGATGTCATTTGGCAGGCTAGAAAGGCTCAATCAGATCAAAGAAGGCCTATGATCCTTTCCCAAACCAAGCATTACTTAGAAGTTTACCTCAACAGACATTCGAGCCAAGTTCTAGATCAACAATGCAATACAATGGATTTTAATTTAGGCTTACCACACAATGCACATGAACCGATGAGGTCGGCTTTGTTCTTACCCTAAATGTTAGCATGAGATTTTTTCAATTGTAACTAAGGTATAATTGGGAGGAACCACTAGAGTCTATGGTTTACCCGAATCTGATCCTTTTCATTATACCACTTAAACATTTGTTATTTCCCATGCACACTCCTAACTATATCGCTATCAAACAAGTCAATATTTGATGATTTTTCCTTCTTGTTTTTTTATAAATGGGATCAGAGTCAAAGAAACGCTTTCACTCTTCCTTTTTTTGATTTTTGTGTTAAATGGGACCAAACTCGAGGAAAGATTCCCTTTTTTTTTATTTTTGGATTTTGACTTAACAATAAATTTTGTTTCTCTCTCTCTCTCTCTTTTTGACTTAATCAATTTTTTTTTAATTTTGAGAAAATGAGACCGAACCCGATGGTTGCCTACGTATCTCGTTGAAATGAGAATCAGGTAAAGCGTAGTTTAGGAAGGTGGAAAGAAAATATTTTTTAGATTTTTATTTTATTTCAATTTTTGAATTAATCGGTTTTTGTGATTTTTGATAAAGAGAACTGAATGTAAAACGGGCTTTGTGGTTACCGTTCCGAAGCACTATCAGAGCATTGAATTTTAGATGGGCTTTGTTACCATTCTGATGTGATATCAGAGCATTGAATGATAGACGGGCATTGAAGTTACCATTCTGTATAGGAGCATGGAAAGGAAAGTAAAACGATGGGCTGTGTACCGTTCCGTATAGAAGCATTGTTAGTACTAGGCTGGGTACCGTTCCGCTTAGGAGCACTGACGTGAAAGTGAAATGACTGGCTATATACCGTTCCGTATAGGAGCATTGTTAGTACAGGGATGGATACCGTTCCTTTTAGGAGCGATGTCATGAAAGTAACATGACGGGCTTTGTACCGTTCCGTATAGGAGCATTGTTAGTAAGGGGTTGGGTACCCTTACGTATAGGAGTGCTGACATGAAAGTAAAATGACGGGCTGTGTACCGGTCCGTACAGGAGCATTGTTAGTACGGGGCTGGGTACCATTCTATTTACGAGCGCTGACGGGAAAGTAAAATAGAGGGCTGTGTACTGTTCCGTATAGGAGCATTTTTAGTACGAGGCTGGGTACCGTTCTATTTAGGAACGCTGCTAGGAGAGTAAAATGAGGAGTTGTGTACCGTTTCGTATAAAATCATTGTTAGTACGGGGATGGGTACAATTCCATTTAGGAGCGCTGACAGGAGTGTAAAATGACGGACTGTGTACCATTCCGTATAGAAGCATTTTTAGTATTGGGCTGGGTACCATTTCGTTTAGGAGCGCTGACAGAAAAGTAAAATATCTGCACGATGAGAGTAACAGGATTTGAAAATCTCGAGACGATAGGAGCATTTTTTGATTTTTTTTTTTGAAATATTAGATCGAACCTGGGAAGGGTCCTTGATTGATGATTTGTTTTTTTCAGAAATGAGATCAAACCCGGGAAGGGTCCTTGATTGATGATGAGTTTTTGATTTTTTTTTTTGAAAAATATGATCGAACCCGGGAAGGGTCCTTGATTGATGATTTTTTTGATTTTTTTTTTTAATAAATGAGATTCAACCCGGGAAGGGTCCTTGATTGATGATGATTTTTTGATTTGTTTTTTGAAAAATATGACCGAACCCGCAGGTTTTGTTTACGTATATCGTCAAAACGAGAATCAGGTCAGACGTAGTTCGGGAAGGTTAGAGACAAAGGGGAGATGTTTTAGATTTGTTTTTTGAATTTTCTCAAGGAAAGAGAATGATATTTTGTATTTTGATGTTGGTGTCTCACATAGCTACTTTTAAAGCAGCAACAGAGGAAGATATATATGTGTTTAATTTTAGATTTTTTATAAATGATCTTTTTGCAAAGATCTTTGGTCAACTGTGACCCAAGTGGCCAGACTTGACCGACTTGTCCAATTAAGGACGAGAAAAATCAGAACCATTGTAGGTTACCTACGTATCTTGACACGAGGCCAAGAATAAGGCACACGTAGTTCGTGAAGATTAGGGATAATGGAAGATATTTTGGGATTTGTTTTTTGAATTCCCTCAAGGAGGAATTATGCAGGACTGTGTTTTTGGATTTTTATTTTCCTTTAATGTCTACAGAAAGTCTTCGAAGCAATAGGGAAAAATATATACATTTTATTTATTTTATCAGAGATGACCCTTTTCGCAGGGATCTTCGGTCAATTGTGACCCAAGTGGCCAGACTTGATTGACTCGTCCAACTAAGGACGAGAAAGATCGAACCCATTACAGGTTGCCTATGTATCTTGACACAAGGTCAAGAATCAGGTACGCGTAGTTCGTGAAGATTAGGGATAGAGGAATATATTTTGGATTTGTTTTTGAATTTCCTCAAGGAGGAATTATGTAGGAATATGTTTTTGGATTTTGATTTTAATTTGATGTCTACAGAAAGATTTCAAAGCAATAGGATAAGATATATACTTTTATTTTATTTTTTCAGAGATGAACCTTTCGCAAGGATCTTCGGTCAACTATGACCCAAGTGGCCAGATTTGACCGACTTGTCCACTAAGGACGAGAAAGACCAGACACATTATAGATTGCTTACGTATCTTGACACAAGGTCAATAATAAGGTACGCGTAGTTCGGAAAGGTTGGAGAGTATGAGGTGTATGATTTTCAAAACCTCTTTTACTCTCCTATTTCCAGGCATTACAACTAAATATATTAATCGCATCAAAGATATGTATGAAATGTAAGGGTATAGACAAACTCGGAGCGATGACTCATTGTACCCATGATTGGGTGTGGTATCTCTGGACTTGAAGAGTGTCTCCCTCCAGAAGATGTGCCCTAGCTGCTCCATCGAACAATTGCCTCGATGCCCCTGAATGTTTGCGAGACAATTGTTGTGGTCATCTCTCAATTGACTTCAGGGATGTTTTGTTGTATCCTTCCAGCTATCCATAGGAACCTATTGGTGATCGTCCGCGGCTATTAGCCATGGAAATTATATCATGCATATATAGAAATATAGTGAGAGTAGTGCTTTCATAAAATAATGAAATTAAGAATTATAACAAACACTCCCCTGATTGTTCGGTTGATGTTTCGCTGTTGCATCCAATTTTGCACTAGTCAAGACAGGATTTAATTTGTGGTTTCTCTGTTGTTGATGAAAGAGAGTCGCCACCTAATATTTAAAGGTATATTAGGGTACCTATTTAATTACTAAGTTATACTCAATATAGGTCAGCGAACCGATCAGATTATGGCTAAGGGTTTTTGTTCTTCTAATGGGAAGGTAATAGGTACCCCTTAAAATCTACCTGAAGTAGCTCCATAGGACTTAGACTAATTTTTAAGGGATCAGTTATTTACACTATGCTTTATCATTACTAAGGAAGGACTCAATATTTACTAAAGGGAATGTGTACGACTTAAGAAGGCTGTGGGATTATAAAAGAGTTATTGAAGATTAAGAGAGTTTTGAAAGTAATCTATATTTTAAAGTTTGTAATTACTAAGTTAAAAAAGTGATTATCTTTGAAGAACAAATGCTTGTAAGATTTTAGAAAATATACACAAGAAAAAGCGATTCTAAATGTACCTTGGTTTTCCTTAAAAGTCTGAAGAAGGCGAGTCTTTGAAAATTCATTTGGGTGATTGTTCATTACTGCCTTTTATGAAAATATGGTTTCATTCCTTGTTAGTGAAAATGAGTGATTCTTTCCTAATTTTTCTCTGAAAACGGGCAGTCGTTCTGATTAAGGACATGAGCTTCAAAATCTTTAAGAAAAGTGAGTGTGTAAGATGAACAAGTTACAATAAACAGAAGGCAAAGTTTCATTACTAGCTATTTGCTTTTGAGTGCTATATTAGTTAAAGTTTGCCTATGTTTCATGTAATATAAGGGATAAAGATAAAGCACATAATCTAATATATGAGTGTTGAATATATGATAACAAAATGCGATAAGGCAACCAAGGCAGTAAGCGAAAGATAATGAAGGCAATAAACTAAGCTATAGAAATAATGAACAATAACGAAAGAAGTAGGGAGAGAGGACTGGACTCTAATGATTGGGCCTCAATAAAGTAAGCCCAGCGATTTGAGAGGTGCGACTATAGAAGGACTGGACTCTTCAAAGGTGCAGCAAAGCTGGTTTGGGCTTGAGTTCCTTAGGAACTCAACAGGCCAAAATGTATACATGCCCAAACGAATAAAAGAAAGTGATTAGAAATATTCCCACATTCTCAACATATTCAAATGCACGTGACATGTAAAAGGACAAATAATTGAAACAAGAAAATAATCAATATTGTGGGAAAATATATTAATGTGGTGGTTTTACTTAGCAAATAATTCACATTAAAAACCTTTCATTGTCATTAAACATCAAACCCCCAAAGAACTAAATGTGTCAATGAATTAAGGGCTAAGGAGGAAGCTCCACCCAAGGTCGATGCTCCCTTTGGATCCCCCGATACTTCAAAGTTCCCAAGGGACTCAAGGCCCAGGGTAATGCTTGTGCCGAGGAGGGCAGCCCAACCTAGAATCAAACTCCACTCCCAAATACCCTTAAACACACAACATATTTTTCTTACGGGTTTAAATGCCAATGAGGCCCTTTCAATGTAAACTAAATGCTGTAGCATAGCCTACCACAAAATATATACTTTTCCTTAAGATCATATAGTCTATACTGAATTACCAAACAAACATATATCATATGAATTCTAAAGATCTGATTCTGAAGAACATACAGTTGAGCATCATAAAGCAAATTACAAAGGTCTAAATTTAGGGAAGAATAATATTCTAAGAAAGGAAAATCTATACAGCAAGAACTCAACATATACAGAGGTTTCTTATGTGTGGCAACACTAGTGTAAGCTGATTGGTTTTTCTTTGCAGCACATCCATACACCTTTAAAGAGAGTCAGCAATGAAAATTCAGGCAACACAGTCATCACTTAATCATTTACAGAGATTGTCAAAGACATCCAGGACATGATCTAGTCTTTCAGTCTATATGCAAGTTTACATATTGTAACATAGAATCCCTAAGGTTTTCTACTGAATCATGTTCCTAATAGTGTTAGCTTAAAACAAACCACTAAGTTCAGATAGTATCAACAAGGATCTTTATGAGACTTAGGGATAAAATTTGGTTTTAAAGTTATCAGAAGAGCAAGGAATAGGCAGTTCTGGACAGGATATATAACCAGGAACTAAGTAAGAACATGCAGTAGTTAACTTAAACACTTCAAATGCAGTAATGATCTTATGTAGACAAGGGAAACCTTACACATTTATAGAATTGAATTAAGCATGACATGAGGGGAAAGAATTACAGATAAAGGGAAGGTATTGCATTAGAACATGTTCAACTCAAACTTAACTCTGGGTTAGTACATGAATACAAAGATGATCATACTTCTTTTTTACAAGTTATCACTTGAGTAGGGCAGAGTAAGTAGGTCCTTCTAAAAGATAAAATGCATGCCAGCTTTTCAAAGATGAATGATAATCCTAAAGGTAAGATATAGGAGATATGATACCAATTAAGTATGCTACTGAGGGTATTGACTAATCAAGAAAAAAGTTAAGTTCAGTCTAACCAATTATCAGTCTTTAAGGAGAAAGAAACAGGGTCATGATAATATTATGAGGAAAGATAACTTACACTTAACAGAGATGTACAATTGGATTACTGGGAGAAGAGAAGATGGGTTTAGTTCAAACAAGATTAGGTCAACAGAAACAACAAGCAATATGAAAGACCATAGTCGCAACTCAGAAACATTCTAAAAGACATAAGTAGAGATGATAGCATATAAACACTTAGAGTTCTTGCTTAAGATTAAAGGATAGGAGATATAAACTAAAACACCTTAAGATTCATTCGATCCTAGTTATCAGAATATAAGTTCAACTTCAAAAAACTCACAAGCTACAAAGATGCAACAGGCAAGGATAAAGGTTATTGTATGCCAATAAAAGCTATGAGGTTCATGTGAACATGAAAATATAACAACTTAAACATATAGACTGTTGGAAACTCAGGAAACAAGATCAACAAGTATCAATTATATAGTTTAATCAATCATCATTTAAAGACTCATAGCAAGACAACTAATCACAAGTAGCCATTACACTGACAGAACATAAACAGTAACATACTAAACACCATAAAATAATTATAACACCTAGAACTTAACTTAGCATGCTTGTAACATTCAAAGAAAACAAACAAAAAAGAAGAATGAGAGATGTGCTGACCATTTTGAGAGTAGCAGACCAAATGAGAGCTCTTTTCAGTTCCCTAATACCCCAGGAACCTCAAATTTAGACTAGCGATGGTACCTAGCAAAAGAAAAGAAAAACAGTAAGAAACCTAAAGGCTTGGAATCCTAAATTTCTCAGTGTTTGTGTGTGTTTCTTTCCAGTGTTAGGTGGTTGGTTGGTGTTTTTCATTGTGTGTTTGGTGAGAACATTAAAGACAATATTTATAGTTCCATTTAAGGCTCTAGGATTTCAACAGATTCAAATTAATAGTGGAAAGAGATGACATATTGATGATGATAGCAAGATTGAGTGAAATTGAAAGAAAATAGAGGGAAAATCATTTAAGGATTTACCTGAGAAGAGAGAAGCTAATCGATGAGGTGCGAGGGACCGCTAGTCAAAACCCTAATACCCAGAGGTCATTTCATTTGACCTCTGGGTGTTGAATATCAACATTGAGGCCATCTAACATCCCAGACTCATATTTGATCTGAAAAGACAGAGGAGGAGGTCTGGCGAGTTGAAGTTTCACCATTTCGTAAGACCTCTTCAAATAGGGCTTTTGAAATCGAATGGCAAAAAAGGAAAGGAATGATGAGCTTCGTAGTGCAGAGATAGAATGGAAGGCCACACATGCCATGGATTTGAAAAGCCATGGTTGATTTGATGTTTCATCTCCAGGTTAGGGTTTTCGGAATTGGGGCTTTGAATTCCAAAGGGGAAATGAGTAAGGATGTAGTGAGAATCTTGGGTAATGAAGGCAGAAGGAACATTTTCGGGGTGATTTGATACCATGCACGAATTTGTGCAAGGTTTTCTTGACTGATTAGGGTGATGGGAGTTGAGACAATAGAGACGAAAAGGAAATGGAGGCGGGAATGGTCTTTGTAGGAATGATTAGGGTTTGGGGTATTAGACCGGTTGGTCTCTAGGTTAAGAGTGAGAGATAGAACCTGGCCCGTTGGATCATTAGATCAACGACTTTTGATAAATCAAAGATTAAAGATTTTTGGGAAAATTCCGGTGTTCGTTGGATTCCTCTAATCCAACGGTTAGGATTAAATGGTCTGAGTGTTAGTAATTAAAGAGAAAATGGAGTGAAAATTGTGGGCCAACGATCAAAAGATGAATGGCCCAGATGACTTTGTATTTGTTCTATGAGTGAGAGAGGCGAGTGATGTGGCGCACTCTCATTGGCTAAGAGAGGGTATAGCGGATAACCAAGGTGGCAAATGAGATGGGTGTTTGGACTGGGTTGTTTCAAATTGGCCTTATCTTTGGGCTAGAAATTATTTAAATGGTAGCCACTTTGCAATTAATAAGGGAATCGTAGCCTTTTGGTCTTTTACCCTTTTGAAATTAATTTAAATAAACTAAATATTGCGATTAATTAATTATTTGTAATAATACTTCATTAGGACATTAATTTTGAATTATTGAAATAGTAAACTAATTAACTATTTTAAGAAGTAATTTATTGAATTAATTATAGAAATTACGCATAGAAATTATTTTAATAATTCTAAAATAGTAAATATATTACATAATACTAATACCAAATGATTAATTTTGAAACTAACACCCGATTTGTTTAACAAAATAGATATTCATTACTGGAAAATACTTTGAAAATATTTATTGTAAATTATTAAGTATAAATAAATTAAATTAAAACAGAGGGTCAAAATTGGACGCCAACAGATGTCCCTCTTTCACCGGAGATGATGAAAGAGTTTTCGGGCAAAGAAATTGAACCAAAGTCAATTTTGTCCTGACTGTTAGGCAGGTATTGCAGGAAATGGGAATGGTGAATTGCAAGATTGAATTGAGAAAGAATCTAGAAAGATTTGGGAATATTGGGTCAAATTCTGGCTTTGAATTGCTTACATGCCTCAGGCTTAACGAGGATCAGGCCTCATGTAGTTCTAGAGTAGGGACTTTGGGGAATGGCACTTGCAAGAGTTTCCCCAGTATCGTATTGCGACGATATAGTGAGACAGAAGATTGGTCACTCATGGTAGCTTGAATTTTGCGACCTAATTTGAATTATTTGAAATTTTGAGCTCGCTGATCGTCTTGAACTAGGATCTTAGGCCTGCTGTTGGGTTGGTTTGTCCTTATAGTGTTGTAGTTCGGTCTGCTGCTAAGAAAAAGTTCCATGTTTCGGTGTTTGTTTTTACAAAACAAATGAAATACACGAATACCAATATATTTTAATGCAGAATATATTAAGATGCAATGTAAATGATACAGGAATGATGATGCCTGGCTGCCGGCGACCCGTTATTTGGGATTGGGATGATGGGATACTTGATCCTAACTTGATTAGTTGGTGAAGAGGATATTCGATTTGTACAATGCGCTCCAATTGATTGAGCTGACGCTTTGCTATATACAGGACTTCAATTGGAGAAGCCGACGCACGATTTGTTCAAGGCGCTCCGATTGATTGAGTAGTCGGTTTGCTATGTACAAATTTCTGTATCAACAGTCTGATTTTGAGGCACCTGCAGAGGATTCAAGTGCTAGATTTAGCTGTACTAAAAAGGTTTTCGTAAAAAAATAGGAGAGATAATCTTAGGCGAGTGGCGGATTCGTCATTTGCCCCAGTGTGATCCTAGTGCTTCCTTATTCCTTGATGACCCGGCATTCAAAGAAAACTTCTTAGTAGGGGGAAAGTTTATTTGTGTCGACCACAGTGCTGGTTTGCCTCGTCCTTTGACATGACTACGCCACAAATTTTGGTAGATGCAACAACTTACTATATACACATACACACACAGAGAGAGAAATATATATATATATATATATATATATATATATATAGAAAACATTCTAAAAATTCTTTGTTTTTTAAGGCAAATGCCGTCATTCAAGATTATGATATGTTACGAAAGTTTTTCCACAAGTGAATGTATTCCTTTGAGAACTTTATCATGTTGATATCGATCTTCCATGATGCCTCTGACAAAGCGGCCACTTGTTGTTGCGACTGCATCCTAATTAGAACTAATGCATTACAAAGTCTTTCCTAAGGTTATGACCGAACCCTTTCAGGTTGCCTACGTATCCAAAAAAGAATTAGGTCTGAATGTAGTTCGCGGGATGATGATAAACTATGATGAAAATGACCGAGCCTGACTCAGGCAGACTACGTATCCAAATGGAATCAGATCAAAGCATAGTTCGATTACAACAGACGCAAAATATTGATATTAAGAATGAAAATGGCCGAGTCTGACTCAGACAGTCTACGTATCCAAATGAAATCAGGCCAGAACGTAGTTCAATTACAAAAGATGACTGAATCCAATGAGGATTGCCTACATATTCCTTTATGTGGAAATCAACTCGGCGTAGTTCTTGAACAACATACAAAAGTGAAATTTGATTTTTCTATTACAAGAGAGAGGGGGGAGAGAAACTGAACCCTACGTGGGTCGCCTACGTATCCCTCCATGAGAAGTCAGGTCGAACGTAATTCCTTTACATAAAAAACCCTAACTTTATTTGTTTTCATACATAGTACTTCTTGATTACATCTGAGTTGATAGGCTTCATGTTGACCCTTCCATCCATTTCTGCCAGAAATAGAGCTCCACCCGACAGTGCTCAGTGAACCACGAAAGGACCTGCCAGTTTGGTGCAAACTTCCCTTTAGCTTCTTCTTGATGGGGAAAGATTTTCTTCTGAACCAACTGCCCCGGTGTGAATTGGCGAGGCTTCACTCTTTTGTTAAATACGCTGGCCATCTTGTTCTGATATAGTTTTCCATGGCATATTGCATCAATTCTTTTCTCCTCAATGAGCCTGAGTTGTTCCTGCCTGACCCGTATCCACTCTGCATCGCCCAATTTTGCTTCTTGAATGACTCTTAAGGACGGTATCTCGACCTCTTCGGGTATCACCGCTTTAGTGACGTATACCAACATGTATGGCGTTGCCCCAATCGATTTTCTCATGGTAGTCCGATAACCTAATAAAGCGAAAGGTAGCTTCTCGTTCCATTATCTGTGATTGACCACTATCTTTCACAGAATCATCTTGATATTCTTATTAGCTGCCTAGAGTGTCCCATTCATTTGCGTTATATAGGATGTGGAATTTTGGTGGACGATTCTGAACTTCTCGCAGATTTCTCTCATGAGGTCATTGTTTTGGTTAGCGGCATTGTCAGTAATGATAGGCTCTAGTATCCCAAATCTGCAGACGATGTTGCTTCGGACAAAATCTGCCACTACCTTCTTTGTAACGGCCTTGTAAGTAGATGCCTTGACCCATTTGGTGAAATACATAATATCTACAAAGATGAAACGATGTCAGTTTGATGTTGCAAGATCTATGGGTCCAATCACATCCATGAGTCAAGCGGCGAATGGCAAGGGTGAACCCATTATATTTAACTCATTTGGTGGAACCCGGATGAAATCTCCATGAATCTGGCACTGGTGACACTTCTGCACGTAACCGATACTGTCATTTTCCATAGTCATCCAAAAGTATTCAGCTCTCAAAAGTTTCTTGGCTAATGTGAACCCGTTCATATGGGGTCTACACGTCCCTGCATGTATTTCTTCCAATAGTCTGGTGGCTTCAGTAGCGTTTACATATCTGAACAAACCTAAGTCTAGGGTCCTCCCATACAACTCTTCCCCGTTGAGGAAAAAGTGGTTTGCCAACCTTTTGAGGGCTCGCTTTTGACCATTAGTAGCATTATCTGGGTATTCTCTGATTGCAGGAATTTCTTTATGTTATGATACCATGGTTTACCATCGGGTTCTTCATCTACATGGAAGAAATAGGCATGTTGATCCCTGATCTCTTCCTCAATAGGGTCGATGTAGTTCTTGTTTGGATGGTGACTCATAGATGATAAGGTTGCAAGGCGGTCAACGTAACTCGTTTTGAATCCTGGGGACATACTTGAACTCAATCTTTGTGAACTTCTTACACAAATCCTTCATGCAGTGCAGGTATGGCAGTATCTTGACATTCTCGGCGAACCATTCTCCTTGGACTTGGTGTATCAGCAAATCAGAATCTCTTATGACCAAAAGCTCTTTGATGTTCATGTCGGCTGCCATTCTGATTCCAAGGATGTACGCTTCGTATCCAGCTATATTATTGGTACAAGGGAATCTTAACTTCGCCGATGCTGGGTAGTGTTGTCCAGATTCCGAAATCATGACTGCCCCAATCCTGACTCCTTTGAAATTTGTTGCTCCATCAAAAAACATTCTCCACCCAGGGTATGATTCTCTGATATTCTCCCCGGCAAATAGTACTTCTTTATCGGGGAAATACATGTTAAGCGGTTCGTAATCTCCATCCACTAGATTCTCGGCAAGGTGATTGGCTAAAGCTTGTCCTTTGATAGCCTTCTGAGTTTTGTACATAATGTCAAATTTGCTGAGGAGAATTTGCCATTTAGCTAGCTTTCTGGTAGGCATTGTCTTCTGAAAAATGTACTTGAGCGGGACGAGCCGAGATATCAGATGCGTAGTGTACGTCGACATGTAATGCCTTAGCTTCTGAGAAATCGGGGCCAAACCTGACAAAGGTTTCCTACGTATCTCACTGGTTAGTGAGAATCAGACCCGCGTAGTTCAATCAATTTTCATAATCAAAGAATCTTTTGGAAATTTCAGTCTATTTTTCAATACCTTTGGAGCAAAATGTGACACACTTTGATTTTTCAAATACCGAGATTTCAATGAAAACCAAGTAAATTCCATTATCCTATTTTTCCCTCTCTTGGTTTTCTTATTTCTTCTCTTTATTACATGCAAGCCTATCAAATAATGTACAAGTAGCATGTAAGATGCACATGGTGATCCTAGAAAAATGGGTAAATCGGTACAAGACGGACCGCGACTCTTGTGCTGAGTCTCCAGAGTCAAATGCACGTGATATAAATTAACGTTCCTACTAGGGATCCAGCATGTAACTTGTTCTTCTAGGTTTAAAATACTAATAGGAGAAGTTTCTAGACTTGGCTTACCTAAGCGGACAACTTGAGCGGGGGGAGGGGTTACACCCTGTGCGTCCCAAGGTGACGTATCATGAATATGAGATATTGTAATCATAATTTAAATAATTTTAGATTCATAATATGACTATGTATGATGTTTGAATATAAAAAATATAAGATTTGGGAAAAGTCGGATATAAGTTGCGAAAACACCGACTAAGGATTTGCCTTGTAACAGAGCATTTTGAGCAATACATTTCGTATGCTATATGGGATCTTTTTTGGGACATATTATATACTATTTTAAAGGTCTTGGAATGTAATTTCCAACGCTCGTAACCGTTCGTTCATATGACATCCGGATAAAAAGATATAAGCGTCGGAAGATGGGCTAATGATAGGGTGCCAAGCTAGCACCTCTTTGACTCTTCCAACCTTAATATATATAGGTCTTAGGCCATCCTTATCTTTATTTTTCCATATAAAACGACATGAGAACATCCATAAACATATCCATAAGCTCTCTTCTAGGGTTTCAAAAGAGATTAACATCCCGGGTACGAAATCAAGAAGCGATAACATTAGAACGATCCCTACGACGTAAGTATAGCTATATCGCCTCTCTTTTTCTTTGTTGTTTGAGTTTTGGAAGGTACTTTATAGTTAAGAAAACGTTTACTTTCTGTATTTAAGCTTTAAATATCAAGAAAGGTTGATAAATTCATTTTCTAATATTTAGAACTCACGGGACGGTGATCGGAGGCCGTGAGTTCGATTTATTTCACTTTTAGTAGACTGTTTTGTAGTCCACTCGTGTTGGACTCTTGTACTGCTGATTTATGGAGTTTGGAAGGATGAAGGGCATGGAGAAACGCCACATGTTGTAGGGTAGTAGGCTGGTCGCTCGTCATTGCAATTTCAGATTAATTGATAATTTATTGATTGGGTGTGTTATGGTATATTTGGGGGTTTTGTTGTATTGAAGGTCCCGAATTGTAGTTGGGTTATTTTTGAGTTGCTGATTGTATTGTGTTTGTATCTCGCCTATACTAGGCTTGAGGGAGCAGTGAAATCAGGGGAAATGCTGCCCGTTTTATTTTAGAATCGAGTTATCATTTGAGATACGTGATATACTACTGTCATCTAAGTTGTACACGTATTTCTTTGTTATAGGGTTGGTGCGCTAGTTTTCATAAGCTTGTTGTTGAGTTGCATTGACGACTTGAGGTAAGTTAAGGCTATCCCTTCTTTCCTTTTGGGCATGTTTTTTCACGTATATTTTTTATATGAATCAGTAGTTTATTTCCAGACAATATGCATGACCTACACTTATTTCATGTCTATATCTTAGACATATGCTTAGGGGTGTTCGATAAGTAGAACTCGGGCACTCGTCACGGCCCATCGATTTGGGTCGTGACAGGAGGGGTGGGGGAGAAGGGGCGGTAGATGTATAGGGAACCCAGAAGGCCATCTAGTTTTGTAACTGATCCGATCCCTATCCTAAATTATTTGTGATGCTTCTAACAAAAAATGTCTGCGCGTACCTGCGCCTCAATAGATTTAGAAGACTCAGAGGGAAGAGAGTAGAGTAACAATTTATATATATATCATATAATAACAAAGCGGTAAAAGAGCGGTTCACATTAGGCCCAAACACGTAATATCAGACAAAATAAAAGCCAAGTACAAATCACACTCCAAGCTCGATTTCTGAACCCTGAACCAGATATTTTGGGTTCGATACCCAGCGGAGCCGCCAGAGCTATCACGCCTCTTTTTTTCGGAAATGGGTAAAGGAGTCTTTTCAAGTAAAGTGACATTATTTGAAAAGGGATTATTTTGATTATTTTTCAAGAACTCGCCACTTGGAATTATTTGATTTTGGTGCTCCAAGTCATCAATTTTAAAATCTCATTCAAGGAAGTTTTTACTCAATTTATCATATGCGAACACAGAAAACCGGGTAAGAAATTTTATTAACCGAGGAGAAGGTGTAGTCACTCCCCGAGTTTCCTAGTTTTAACATGGTCTCTTACCAATTTAAACTCGGCTTAATCAATCCGATTATTCCATATTTTAGGTATTTAATGCATTTTGCCATTATCCGCTTTTAAAACTGATTTTATTGCTTTTTGGGAGATTTATCGAATTTATCTTGAACAAGCCACGTGAACCGTACCCTTGTTGTGTTTGTGTGTCAAATCCATGCGAAGCACACGTACCCATAATTAATGACACTTTATTATTATATGAAGTTAATTGGTCAAGTCGCACGAACGCGTATTTGAATTTGAAGTTATATATCATAGTTATGTCACGGGAATCGTACTAATAGCTATGACAATCAAATTATTAGAGCGTGCTTAAAAGCATACTAGCGATATTTATGAGTTATTTCTTCCTAAGTTTGACATAGTTATAAGGCTATAAATTATGAAAAATTATTGTAGAAATGTGTGTGTTTTACCACTAAGGATTTATTTGCAAAGACCGCTTTAATGTTGTTAAAGATGTTTGCAACTAAAGGCATTGTAAATACATTCTTACAATTATCGGAAAAGTGGTTAATTAAACTAGAGAGTGAGTAACTTGCTAATGGATCGTTTAAGGCTTCGCAAAATTGAAGCTCTTAAAGGTCTCGATACTTTGAATTAGCGCCTTTGTATAAATTGAATTAATCTAAAATAAGTTATCGGAGGAAGAGCAAACGAATTACTAAATTGTTACCATGTTTAAATATTAAATAATAATTCAATACTGTTGAGCTATGTATAGCTATGGCCCAGCACGCTTTAAAGATATTGGGGTCAAACGTGTAACCCAAAAAGAACCAATGACTAGTCTGCAAGCCTGAGGTGTTACTGGGATCGGTGCCTTGCAAGGCCACAAGGGCCAATTCATATTTTGGACTGGACCACAGGTGTGATCCAATTACCAGGCCCAAAACCCCGCGTTCCTTTGGTAATTATAACTAGAAACTTCGAAGAAATTGAATCATATTATGAAATATAACTCAAGGTAACAATATCGAACAAGGAAAAACAAGCTAAGAGATATAGAGAGAAAGAGAGGAAGAGAGATTTTTATTTATTCTTCAATTGTGTGTATTTTTCTATCTATTACAAGGCCTTTATATAGACATGAAAAGTGAATAAAAATATGTCATTGAATATGTCATTAAGCATAGAATTATGTCATTGAATATGTCATTAAGCATTTGAGAAGATCATGGAGGAAGAGTAGACATGCACTATAATTTGATTTCTCTTATAACACTCCCCCTTGGATGTCCATAGATAATGTGCCTCGTTAAAACCTTATTAGGAAAAAACCCTATGGGAAAAAAATCCTAGTGAAGGAAAAAGAGTACACATGTTCAGAAATACGCCTTTTGGTTGCCTCGTTAAAAATCTTACAAGGAAAACTCAGTGGGACAAAACCTTGTAAGAAAAAAAGAGTACAACGCATATTAACTCCCCCTGATCAGAGCATCAATTCACATCCTTGAGCCTTCGCATCCCAATCTTGTATACTAGTTTCTTGAAGGTTGACGTCGGTAGATATTTGGTGAATAAATCAGCCATATTATCACTTGAACGGATCTGTTGCACATTGATATCACCATTCTTTTGAAGATCATGTGTGAAAAATAACTTTGGTGAAATGTTCTTTGTCCTATCCCCTTTTATGAATCTTCCTTTCAATTGGGCTATACATGCTGCATTACCTTCATACAAAATTGTGGGTAATTTATCACACTTCAAACCACATTTGTCACGAATAAGGTGTATTCTAGACCTCAACCATACACATTCTCGACATGCTTTATGAATAGCAATTATCTCAGCATGATTAGATGAAGTAGCCACGATTGATTGTTTAGTCGATCGCCAAGATATGGCAGTGCCTCCACATGTAAACACATAGCATGTTTAAGATCGAGCCTTGTGTGGGTCAGATAAATACCCAGCATCGGCATAACCAACAAGATCGGGACTGTAATCATTATCATAAAATAATCCCATATCATTAGTCCCTTTTAGATACCGCAATATGTGTTTAATTCCAGTCTAATGTCTCCTTGTAGGAGCATAATTATATCTTGCTAAGACATTAACTGAAAAAGTTATGTCAGGCCTTGTAGTGTTAGCAAGATACATAAGTGCACCAATTGCACTAAGATATGGTACTTCAGGACCAAGAAGCTCTTCATTCTTTTTTTGAGGTCGGAACGGGTCCTTATTCACATCAAGTGATCGAACAATCATCGGAGTACTTAATGGATGTGCTTCATCCATGTAAAACCATTTCAATACCTTTTCTATGAAGGCAGATTGATGAACAAAAATCTCGTTTGCCAAATATTCAATTTGCAAACCAAGACATAATTTTGTCTTTCCGAGATCTTTCATCTCAAATTCCTTCTTTAAATAATCAATTACCTTTTGGAGTTCTGTAGGAGTTCCAATAAAGTTTATGTCATCAACATATACAGCAAGTACAACAAACTCCGATGTTGTTTTCTTTATAAAAATACATGGATAAATGGTATCATTTATATAACCTTCCTTTCCTAAATACTCATCAAGGCGGTTATACCACATTCTACTTGATTGCTTTAGACCATACAAAGATCTTTGCAATTTGATTGAAAATATTTCCCGGGACTTCGAATTATGTGCGTCAGGCATTTTAAATCCCTGGAGAATTTTCATGTATATCTCATTATCAAGTGAGCCGTTAAGGTAGGCTGTAACCACATCCATTAAATACATGTCAAGATTTGTATGGACAGCAAAACTAATGAGATAACATAATGTTATAGCATCCATAACGTGAGAATATGTCTCTTCATAATCGATACCAGGCCTTTGTGAAAATCCTTGTGTAACAAGGCGTGCCTTATATCTTTGTACCTCATTTTTCTCATTTCTTTTACGTACAAAAACCCATTTATAGCCAACAGGCTTAACACCATTTGGTGTTTGGACTATAGACCCAAAAACTTCACGTTTCGCAAGTGAAGTTAATTTTGCCTGGATAGCATCTTCCCATTTTGGCCAATCATTTCTTTATCTACATTCATCAACAGATTTTGGTTCAAGATCCTCATCTTGTTCCATTATTTCAACAGCGACATTATAAGCAAACATGTTATCGATAACAATATTATTTTGGTTCCATCTTTTCCCCGTTGAGACATAACTTATTGAGATCTCTCCATTCTCATCATTTTCAGGTACCTGAACCTCCCTTGAGGTTTTATCATTTGTTATGTCTATATGCTCTTCTTGAGTCACTACCTCCGTATTATGATCACTTTGATCATTTGCTCCTTTTCTTTTTCGAGGATTTTTATCCTTAGAACTGATTGGTCTACCACGTTCCAAGCATGGTTTAAACTCATTTGATTTAATTAATTATCCTACCGGGATATCCACTCGAATTGGAGCATTAGCAACTGGAATATGTGACTTAGTTACCCTTGGTAGGTTAATGAATGCAACTGGCAGTTGATTTGTAATATTTTGCAAATGAATTATCTTTTGAATCTCTTGTTCACGTTGATTTGTTCGAGAATCTAAATGAGATAGTGATAATACATTCCAATCTATCTCCTTTCTTAGCTGCTTATTTTCTCCCCCTAATGTTGGGTATACTGATTCATCAAAATGATAATTAGAAAATCTTGCTGTAAATAAATCTTCAGTCATAGGCTCCAGATATTTTATAATAGAAGGAGATTCATACCCAACATATACTCCCAACCTTCTTTGGGGACCCATCTTTGTGTGTTGTGGTGGAGCAATTGGAACATATATCGCACAACCAAAGATTCTAATATGGGACATATTTAGCTCCTGACCAAAAGTCAATTGCAATGAGGAAACTTTATGATAACTTGTGGGCTTTATCCACACAAGTGCTGCTGCATGTAAAATAGCATGACCCCATACTGAAATGGGATGTTTTGTTCTCATAAGCATTGGTCTAGCAATTAATTGGATGCGTTTGATCAATGATTCCGCTAGACCATTTTGTGTATGAACATGAGCAACCGGATGCTCAATTGCTATCCCAGTTGATATACAATAATCATTAAAGTCTTAGTATGTAAACTCACCAGCATTATCAAGACGAATTGTCTTAATTGCATAATCTGGAAATTGTGATCTTAACTTTATTATTTGAGCCAACAATCTCGCAAATATCATATTGCGAGTTGATAGTAAGCACACATGTGACCATCTTGTAGATGCATCTACCAAAGCCAATAATATCTTAATGGTCCACATGGAGGGTGAATGGGCCCACATATATCACCCTGTATACGTTCCAGAAATGTAGGGGATTCCATCCTAACTTTAATAGCTGATGGTCTAATAATTAATTTGCCTTGAGAACATGCAGCATAAGAGAAATCCTTAAATTGAAGAATCTTTTGGTTCTTCATTGAATGTCCATGTGAATTCTCAATTATTTGACGCATCATAGTAGAACCTGGATGACCCAACCGGTCATGCCAAATAATAAAATTATCTTGATTAGTAAACTTTTCATTTACTATGGCATGCGTTTCAATCCTGTTAATACCTGTGTAGTATAAGCTAGAGGAAAGAGCAAGTAACATTTCAAGCACATTTTTTTTACCAGACATTATTATAGTAATATAAAGATATTCAATATTTTCATCATTTGTAGTCTCAATATGGTAGCCATTTTGACGAATATCTTTGAAACTTAATAAGTTTCTTTGAGATTTACTACAATATAGTGCTTTATCAATAGCCAAAATTGTTCCTCCTGGTAGTAATAAATTAGCTCTTCCAGAACCTTCAATTAATTTTGTACTACCGGATATTATTTTAACATTGGCTTCTTTCATTACCAAATAAGAAAAATATCTCGTATCTCTTAAAATAGTGTGTGTTGTAGCACTATCCAGAAGACATATATCATCTTTATTAATCTTGAGTCTAACTGAAGACTGGAAAATTTCCATATTCTTCATAAAAAAAAATAAAAGCACATTATGAGAAATATGAAAGACAAAAAAAAAAAACATTAAGAAATACATTAGGAATGTAGAAAGTAGCAACACATGATGCATTAGGAAAATACACTTAAGAAAAATAAACTAGTTGCAAACATAATAAAATGACAACTTTTATTATAGTTTCATTCCCCAGTAAGATAATTAGTTCTTCAGTCAATATCCTCAAAGAAGTCTATAGCTTCTAAATGAGTAATATTTGCTAGGCCTCCAAAATTATCATCTTTATATGCAAGATGTGCCTCGGAATTATATTTGTTTGACGGACCTGCTTCATCATCATTATTTTGAAAGTTCAAGTGTGCTTCCACATTATTTTCTTTCTTTCTAAGGGAGGCTTGATAAAGTTTGACAAAATGATCTGGCGTACGACAAATGCGTGCCCAATAACCTTTCATACCACATCGGTGACACATACTAATTTTACCTTTTGAAGGATTAATTTGAGAATCCTTATTGTTCTCCTGTTTATTTCTACCATAATGACGATAATTATTATGTCCCCTGCCACGTCCACGTCTACGACCATGTCAACGACTACAGTAATTATTTTATTTTCTTTCAAACTTATCATATACTGCTACAACATTCACTTCCCGGAATGGTGCTGACTCAGTGGGACGGGCTTCATGATTTTTCATTAATAGAATATTATTCTGATCTGCCACAAGTAGGCATGTGATTAATTCAGAATATTTCTTAAAACCTTTTTCATGGTATTGTTGTTGTAGCACCACATTTGAAGAGTGAAAAGTAGAAAATATTTTTTCTAATAAGTCCTCATCTGTGATAGTGTCACCTCATAATTTTAATAGAGAACTTACTTTAAAGATAGCAGAATTATACTCACTTACGATTTTAAAGTCTTGCAACCTTAAATGTATCTACTCATACCAAGCTTTCGGTAATACCGTAAGTTTTAGGTGGTCATAGCGATCCTTCAAATTAATCCATAATTCAAGTGGATCTTTTACAGTTAAATATTCAGTTTTTAACCTTTCATGTAGATAATGACGAAGGAAAATCATAGCTTTCGCTTTATCCTGATTTGATGCTTCATTTCCTTGTATAATAGTATTTCCAAGACCTTTAGCGTCAAGGTGAATTTCGGCATCAAGGACCCATGATAAATAATTCTTCCCGGTAATGTCTAGTGCCATGAATTCAAGTTTTGACAAGTTTGACATATTGAAAATAATCACAAAGGTAAATGGGTTAGAGAGAATAAAAATAATTTTTAATGAAAATATACTTGTAAAAAATAAATCAGACAGCTAATTAAGAAGTTGATCACTTCAAACATGAAGTATAAAAAAAAGAGGTGTAAGTAACGTATAATATATATGTCAAATGAACAAGAATTATGGAGCATATGAATAAACACAAAGAGATATATTCAGTATGGTAAAAGAAAAGTAATTTATTATAAACGGTGATTTGAGGAATAACCGGTGATAAGAGTGAATGTATTCAAATATTACTTTCCACCAATTGTAAAGTAATTTAAACTAGTATGTACAATAATTACTTTGTCACCTTGGTTATCACTATTTTATTTTTGTAAAATGTCTTGAAGATAAGTTTTGTTCTACGCAAGTCCACACATAATATTAAATTGTTTTTGTTAGTTTAATGCACTTAAGATCTATATCTTATATTTTCTTTAACAATAAGCAAAGTAAGAGAACTTCAGTAACATGATCAACTAAAATAAATGCTTAACAGTATATAAATTTGTTAATAAATAGCATACTGGTGCATATATATTATCATAAACCAAAAGAATATATAGTGATATACCTGAAGGAGAATCGAACACAGCTAGGATGTGATTGTGAAAATGAAGGTGACAATCGTGCTGATAACGTATTATGAAATATAACTCAAAATAACAATATCGAATAAGGAAAAACAAGCTAAGAGATATAGAGACAAAGAAAGGAAGAGAGATTCTGATTTCTTCTTCAATTGTGTGTATTTTCCTATCTATTACAATGTCTTAATATAGGCATGAAAAGTGAATAAAAATATGTTATCGAATATGTCATTAAGCATAAAATTATGTCATTAAATATGTCATTAAGCATTTGAGAATATCATGGAGAAAGAGTAGACATACACCATAATTTGATTTCTCTCGTAACAAATCACGTATTAATTACAACAACCGACAATTAACATCTTATACATATGGCTACATTCACTGCAATTTCTCCTAATTACATAACACTAGTTGCTTGAATGATCAATTTACATACAATGATATGTCAACTTAATCTTTGAAAAATGAAGTACAAGATAAGTTTGCATTGGCATTGAATTATAACTATCAGCACCTATCAAATCCAAGTTATACCTATGCAGTCAATTTACAGCACATATAGCTTCCATTTCTGATTTTTGCTTGAGCTGAAATTACATCTTAATACCCATTATCCTACTGCTTTTGAAAGCAAACCTATGAATACAAATATGTTGAAACTTCAATTGGGAAATCTCTTATCACAGATCTGCAACTTTAAGTTCATTTAACTACTCAATTAAAATAAACGAGAAAAATTCAGGCTTCATTCATGATCAGTCAGTGAAGAGCTACACAAATGTTCAGAGGGTACCTTATTACAGAAATAGAATCAGTAAGAGTCCATAAAATAAGCCTCTAATATTGAGAAGAACCAGCGGGAAAACAACGACGAACTCAAGATTTCTAGCAATAGCAAACAAGCAGAAATGAAGGATTGAAATAGGTTCGAATTCCAACTACTAGATGAAAACGACCCGACCGGCCATCTTAAACTTTAGCATTTCGCTCGCTGGTTTGAGACTTTGAGTAGCTTCATATGATATATTATAACTTGCGTGTATGGTTGGTTTTGATTTTTGAGAGGTTCGGAGTTGATTTGGAAGAGTAATTCTCAATTCCAAAGCTTTAAGTAGGAAGAGTTGACCAATGTTTGACTTTTGAATAAACGGTCTCGAAAGTTGGACGTATGTTCGGATTTAAATTTGGATGTTTTTAGAAGGTTTTGGCTCTATTTGTTAAGTTAGCAATTTGAAGGATCGTAGATCGGGTCAAATAATGTGGATTGGGCTAGTGTTTCGGAAGAACTTGACCCAATCCGATTTAGCACAACAGAGACCCAATTCAAAACTTGTCCATTTTAACACAGCCTTGATTTTATACCAATTTCAAATAAACCTCTTTTTGCACTCTTTAATTACTAAATTATTAATTATCCTAATTAACTATTTAATTATGCAAATTACGTCCTAAAATGCAAAATGAATGGCAACTAGCATTTTTGAGATTTTGTGTGTTTTAATATGTAACTAACATGTAACTAAATGCAATTAAAAATGTAGAATGCGACTAAACATGCAAATAAAATAAATAGAAATTCCTAAAAACCTATAAAAATTAAAATAACTCAAAGACTAATTTAATGTCTTTAGGATTAATTTTTGAGCAATAATAACATGCTCACAAAAGATTTGCTGCTTTGTGCATCTAAACATGCATCGTGAAATGCAGCGCCCCGGCTAAAGGGACGTGAGTACATACAAGAATTGTACTCGTATGTAAGGCAGAAAGAATAACATATGAAAGTATTGAATATCATAAAAGAGACAAATGAAGCATAATCAAATGAGTATAACCGGGGGGATAGGAAACAACAGATGTCAAGTCTTACCATTCTTATGTTACAAACGGCTTTTCGTGTGCTTGCTCGGTTATGAGAAATCAAACGGTTCATTAACATGAATCATTACCTAACTGGTAGATTCTTTAAATTCTAGGATATGATAAGCCATATAGGGCACATAACATGTGAATCATTCTTCTATATGTATATACACAGACCCTATCACATCCCTAAAATCCCACCAAATCGTAATGGCACCTAACTCGACCCGCTAGGTAAGCCAAGCAGTATAAGTAGCAATTATAATGAGAAATCATAAATTATAATAATAAAGACTGCAAACGAATTCAATACAATCATCCCAAGGACTGGTAGTACAAGTCATGATCCACTGAGATTAGATTTACAAAACTGATGTGAGAAATAAATAACATAACTATTTGAAATTTACATAAACAGAATAAAATTCTGAACTACCATAAACAAGAGGTAGCTTGAATCTGGAATGCTGGTACGTCTCTAATACAAGGCTTCATCTTCCACGGCTACTTAGCTCTAAGATCTGCACGCAAGAGGCAAAAGTGTAGTATGAGTACAACTGACCCTAAGTACTTAGTAAGTATCTTGGCTAACCTCGGAGATGTAGTGACGAGGTTTTCAAGTTCGAAAGATACTCACATAATATGTGCAACACAATAAAATGTATAACACAGAGAAGAATCCAAGGAAGCAGTCACATCATAACGGATATCAAAAAAATAAGAGTGCACAACTAAGATAAGCATAATAAACCGATTTTGCCAATTACGTAGATCATGAAGTTACAACTTGTATCAATCTCTCACAATAAGAAACTTGAACCAAATAACGTGTGCTGAAATGCTCAAACATAACCTTAGGATGTCGGTGCATAACAATGGCCCAATTATGTATTAATTGCCAAATAATATGTTCATGAGAAACTTTTCAAGAATCAAATATATCAATGTATGATGACAACTTCCTTATCACGTCAATCTAATACGCTACTGACAACTCACCAAAATATGAGATATCAACTCCACGTAGGTAAATCCATCTTGACAATCAAATCATCAAATAATAAAAGAGGTATAGATTAGGATGTTAGATGCAACACAAAGACCATGTAGAAATGAATGAAACACACAAGAATTCAAATGCATATTCGAGAATGTCACCCTCGTACTCCACATCTCATCACAATAACAATATCCACCTTTATCACTCTGCACCCTAACATAATAGCAATATCCACCCTTAAGAAAATAAATCAACAACAAAAATGACCGCAGTGGGTCCCGACAGAATAATAATATAGCCTAAACATGATTCATAACCTAGATTGCAGCTCAATTACTCTAACAAATAGGGATTACATGAATAATGACAAGGTTTGATAACTGCACAGTACCACGGAATCGATAGAGTCACAATTACCATGTTGCACGCCCACACGCTCGTCACCTAGCATGTGTGTCACCTCAACATCAACCACATAACACGTATTTCAGGGATTCATACCCTCAAAACTAAGTTTAGAAGTGTTAGTTACCTCAAACCGTGCAAGTCTCTACTCCAACAAGCCCTTGCCTCGCGAATCAGCCTCCAAATGACTCGAATCTAGACACAAATAACTTAATACAATCAATACAAGCTATATTAATCAATCTCATATGATAAGGCTAAGTTCTTTAACAAAACTCAAAAGGTCAACCCAAAAAGTCAACCCCGGGCCCATGTCTCGGAATCCAATAAAATTTACAAAATCCGAACACCCATTTAATAACGAGTCCAACCATACCATAACCACTCAATTCTGACCTCAAATCCTCAAATCTTACTCTCCAATACATTGGTAAAAGAATCCCCAAATTTCACCTCAAAAACACCAAATCTATGGGAGAAATTCAACGGGTATTCAATATTAATAGATACAAATGACCAAAAGTTTCTTACCTCTTGAAATTTAGTGAAATTCCTTTCAAACATCGCCTCAATCCGAGTTCCCAAACTCCAAAAATGGAGAAAACACTCTAACCCTCGTCTTTATGTAATCTGTCAGGATTTTCGCACCTGCGAGCCCAATATCCTCTTCTGCGGAACCGCATATGCGGTTAATGTTCCGCACCTGCAGGACTCACTTAAGTCCCCGAACAATCGCACATGCGGTCCCCTTCTCGCACCTATGGGACTACTTCTACGGCTCATCCCCCGTTCATGCGTTTCTGCGCCCGGGGAGTCCTTCTGCTTCTGCGGCTCCCCTCGTCCTTGCCTGTTTCCGCTTCTGCGGGACTTCTTGCGCAAAAACGCATCCGCTTCTGCGGACTTCCTCCCGTGCCTACGCTCCTAGGCTTCCTCACCAATTCCCGCATTTGCGCCTCCTTGGCTACTTTTTCGGCTCCGCACCTGCGGACAAAACCTCTCAAGTGCGGTCACACCAGATACGCTGCCACCAGAATTTTGCCTAAGTCTAACTTTTGATCCGATTTCAATCTGAATCTCTCATGAGGCCCCGGGACCCCATCCAAACATTCCAATAAGTCCTAAAATATCGTACGAACTTAGTCCAGGCCTCCAATCACATCGAATAACATCAAAAGCACGAATCGCACCCCAATTCAAGCCTAATGAAACTAATGAATTTCCAACTTCTACAATCGATGCCGAAACCTATCAAACACACTCTAATTGATCTCAAATTTGCAAACAAGTCATAAATGACACAACAGACCTATATCAACTTTCGGAACCAAAATTCGATCCCGGTAACAATAAAGTCAACTCTCGATCAAACTTCTCAACTCTCCAAACTTCAACTTTTCAACTTTTGCCAACTCAAGCCAAAATTATCTACGGATCTCTAAATTAATATATGGAAACACTCGTAAGCCCAAAATCACCATACGAAACTATCGGAACCATCAAAACTCCATTTAGGAGCCATTTACACATAAGTCAAAATCCAGTCAACTCTTTCAACTTAGGCTTCCAACCTTGGACTAGGTGTCCCAATTCATTCCGAAAATATTCCCGGAACCAAACCAATAACTCTAGCAAGTCAAATAACAATAAACGAACATAAAATAAGTAATAAATGAGGGAATGGGGCTACAGTACTAAAAATAACCGACCGGGTCGTTACATTCTCCCCATCTTAAACAAGCGTTCGTCCTCGAACGGGTCTAGAATCATACCTGGGGTCTCAAATAGGTGTGGATAGATGTTCTGTATCTCCCGCTCAGTCTCCCAAGTAGCCTCCTCGTTTGGATGACCTCTCCACGTCACCTTCACTGAAGTTATATTCTTTGACCTCAACTTTCGAACCTGCTGATCTAAAATGGCCACAGGCTCTACATCATAAGTCAAATCCCCATCGAATGGAACCGTACTGAAGTCCAAAACATGAGACGGATCACCAAAATACTTTCGGAGCATGGAAACATGAAACACTGGATGAACACTCGATAGACTAGGTGGAAATGCAAGCTTGTAAGCCACCTCTCCAATCCTCTCAAGCACCTCAAACGGGCCAATATACTGAGGGCTCAACTTTCCCATCTTCCCGAATGTCATAACACCCTTCATGGGTGAAACACTGAGCAATACCTTCTCCCCCACCATGTAGACAACATCACGAACCTTCCGATTGGTGACACGCTTATGTCTAAACTGTGCTGTGCGAAGCCGATCCTGAATCAACTTAACATTTTCCAAAGCATCCTGAACCAAGTTAGTACCCAATAACCTAGCCTCTCCCGGCTCAAACCAAACCGCTGATCGACACCGCCACCCATACAAGGCCTCATACGAAGCCATCTGAATACTCGATTGGTAGTTGTTGTAGGAAAACTCTACAAGCGGCAAAAATGGATCCCAAGAACCCCCGAAATCCATGACAGAAGTGCGTAGCATATCCTCCAATATCTGAATGGTGCAATCGGACTGTCCGTCCGTCTGAGGGTGGAATGTCATACTCAACTCAACATGTGTGTCGAACTCTCATTGCACTACTTTCCAAAACTGCGATATGAACTACGTGGCCCGATCTAAAATAATGGACACCAGCACACCGTGAGGGTGAACAATCTCACGGATATAGATCTCAGCCAACCGCTTTGAAGAATAGGTAGTTCCAACTGGAATGAAGTGCGCGGACTTAGTCAACCGGTCCATATTCACCCAAATAGCATCAAACTTCATCAAAGTATTTGGGAGCCCAACTACGAAGTCCATGGTGATACGCTCCTATTTCCGCTCAGGAATCTCAAGCCTCTAAAGCAAACCACCCGGCCTCTGATGCTCGTACTTCATATACTGACAGTTCAAGCACCGAGCTACAAACTCCACTATGTACTTCTTCATTCTTCTTCACCAATAGTGTTGCCTCAAGTCCTGATACGTCTTTGCGGCACCCGGATGAATGGAATACCGTGAACTGTGGGACTTCTCAAGAATTAACTCACGCAATGCATCCACATTAGGCTCACAAATCCGACCCTATATCCTCAACACCCCATCATCTTCAATAGAAACCTACTTGGTAACACCGTGCTGAACTTTGTCCTTAAGGACAAGCAAATGGGGGTCATCAAACTGATGCTCTCTGATGTGCTCATATAAAGAAGACCGAGAAACCACACAAACTAGAACCCGACTAGACTCCGAAACATCTAACCTCACGAACTGATTGTCCAAGGCCTAAACATCTGATGAAAGCGGCCTCTCACCAACAGGAATAGATGCAAGGCTACCCATGCTCACCGCCTTTCTACTCAAGGCATCGGCCACCACATTGTCCACTCCCGAAATGATACAAATTGGTAATATCATAGTCTTTTAAAAGCTCCAACCATCTCCGTTGCCTCAAATTTAGATCCTTTTACTTGAACAAGTCCTGAAGACTCTAATGATCTGTAAATACCTCACAAGACACGCCGTAGAGATAATGCCTCCAAATATTCAATGCATGAACGATGGTTGCTAACTCCAAATCAGGAACGACATAGTTCTTCTAATGAGGCTTCAACTGGCATGAAGCATAAGCAATCACTCTACCCTCATGCATTAAGACGCGCCCAATACCAATCTGAGAAGCATCGCAATACACTGTATAAGAACTCGACGATGAAGGCAAAACTAGAACTAGATCTGTGGTCAAGGTAGTCTTGAGCTTCTGAAAGCTCTCCTCACACTCATTCGACCACATGAATGGAGCACCCTTCTAGGTCAACCCGGTCAAAGGCACTGTAATGGACGATAAACCCTCCATGAAGCAGCGATAATATCTGGCCAAGCCAAGAAAACTCTGAATCTTAGTAGCTGAAGACGGTCTGGGCCAACTCTGAACCAGCTCAATCTTCTTCGGATCTACCTTGATCCCCTCACTGGACAGCACGTTCCCCAAGAATGCCATCAAACTGAGCAAAAACTCACACTTAGAGAACATAGCATAAAGCTTCTCCTCCCTCAACGTCTATAGTATAATCCTCGAATGTTGTGCATGCTCCTCCTGGCTACGTGAGTACACCAGGATATCATTGATAAATACTATGACAAACGAATCAAGATATGGCTGGAATATACTATTCATCAGATGCATGAATGTTGCTGGGGCATTGGTCAGCCCAAAATACATCACAAGGAACTCATAGTGACCATAGCGGGTCCTGAATGCCGTCTTCAGTATCCGAGTCCAGAATCTTCAACTGGTGATACCCAGACCTCAAATCAATCTTAGAGAACACTCTAGCTCCCTGAAGCTGGTCAAATAAGTCATCAATGCGTGACAAATGATACTTGTTCTTAATTGTAACTTTGTTATACATATAGTCAATGCACATCCACATAGTACCATCCTTCGTCTTCACAAACAGAACCGGTTCACCCCAAGGTGACACACTAGGCCTAATGAACCCCTTATCAAGAAGCTCATAAAGCTGCTCTTTCAATTCCTTCAACTCTGCTAGTGTCATACGATACAAGGGAATGGAAATGGGTTGAGTGCCCGGAACCAAGTGAATAACAAAATCAATGTCCCTGTCTGGTGGCATGCCCAGCAGGTCTGCAGGAAACACACCCGAAAAGTCTCACACTACCAGAATAGAATCAATGGTAGGAGTATCAGCACCAACATCCCTCACAAAAGCCAAATATGACAAACACCCCTTCCCAACCATCCGTTGGGCCTCCAGATATGAAATTACTCTACTGAGAACATAGTCTAGAGAACCTCTCCACTCGATCCTAGGTAACCTCGGCATCGCCAACGCCACGGTCTTGGCGTGATAATCCAGAATAGCATGACATAGGAACAAACAATCCATGTCCAGAATCATGTCAAAATCAACCACGCTGAGTAATAAGAGATCAACTCTAGTCTCCAATCCCCCAATGCTCACCACACACGACCGATACATACGGTCTATAATAATAGAATCATCCACCGGCATAGATTCATGAACAGGCGAAACTAAGGACTCACGGGGCATATACAAATAACGAGCAAAATCTGATGATACATATGAATAAATGGAACTAGGGTCAAATAATATGGAAGCATCCCTGTGGCATACTGAGACAACACATGTGATCACTACGTCTTAAGAAACAACCTCTAGCCTGGCAGGAAAAGCATAACATCGAGCCTAACCGCCACTTGATTGGCCTCCCCCTCTAGGGCAATCTCTAGCTGCATAAGCCCCACCTCGAGCTGGCTCAGCGGGTGGTGAAGTAACTGGTGCGGGAGTCATAACCTCACCCCTCTACTGAACTGGACCTCCCAAAAGACGGGGACAACACCTCCTCACATGTCCAAATACCCCACACTTGTAGCAACTCTGATCCGTCAATGGTGGTGGAGACTGAATCGCACCCCGAGAACCAGAATAGCTACTAGAAGGACCTGATATAGATGAACCCTGAACTGATAGAGCACGAGATGAACTCTGAGTTGGGAGGGAACTGAGAGATGACTGACTCGGACGAGAACTTTATGAACCACGGCTAGCTGATGAACCACGATTAACCGGATGAGCCATCTGAGCAGGCCTATAAGGACGACCCATGCTGTGGTGGGACTTCCCTCCAGAAGAAGTAGCACTGAAACCACCCGAACAACGAGGCCTCTTGGACTTCCTCTCCTCACGCTCCTGACTACAGACCTGCTCTAGCCGCCTAGCAATAGCAACCACCTCATCGAACCTAGCACTCGATGAAACCTCCCAAGTCATGACGAAGCGCAGTCCATAGTTGACGCCATCAATGAACCTCCTAATCCTCTCCCTCTCTGTGGGAACCAACCAGATCGCGTGACAAGCTAACTCGGAAAATCTCATCTCATATTGGGTCACGGATATACCTTCCTGGCGTAGCTACTCAAACTGCCTACACAACTCCTCCATACGGGTCTGTGGAATAAACTTCTCCAAGAAGAGAACGGAGAACTCATACTACGTAAGTGGTGCAACGCTAGCTGGCCTGCTCAATTTATAAGCCCCCCACCATCCGAAGGCTACCCCAATAGCTGAAAAGTAGTAAATGAACTCCATTAGTCTCCAGAATACCTGCTGTGTAAAGGATCTACTGGCATCGGTCTATGAAATCCTGAGCATCCTATGACTCATTCCCACTGAATGATGGAGGCCTGAGCCTCCCAAACCACTCTAGCCTTTTCTGCTCCTCATCACTCATAGGTGGACCAATCGGGGTCTGTGCCGCTACAACCGGCTAGGCTGGTAGTACCCCTGGTGTCTGAAGTCCCTGAACTACCTGCTTTGGTGTACGGGCGGTGGGAGTCTGAGAACCTCCCCGGCCTGAGAAGTGGTTGGTGCGGCCAAAACTGAAACCGCCTGATCAAGGCTAGTGCATACATTCAATATCAGGACCAGAGCCTTTTGAAAGCCTCGAATCATAATGGGCACAACTGGTGCCTGAGCTGGTCCCACCGGCTCAACCACATCTGGTATATGCTCCTGAGCTGGAGCAACTGGTGGATCCATAGGTGCTGCTCTACCTACTGTACGAGCTGCACCTCGGCCTCTACAGGGGGCTCGGCCTATCGTAGCCCTAGCTGGTGGTTCTAGTGGTCATCTGCACGATCCGGTAGCACATGTCCTCACCATCTGTGAGAGAATAGAATTATAGAAGTTTAGTTTTTGGAATCAACAAATTCGCACGACAAGAATACAAGAAAGTAAAGTTTTCATAATGGTTCGGTAGCCTCTCGAAGATAAGTATAGACGCCTCTGTACCGATCTGTAAGACTCTACTAAACCTGTTCATGACTCATGAGACCTATGTAACCTAGGCTATGATATCAACTTGTCACGACCCAAATCTCAATATGTCGTGATAGCGCCTATCACGGTACTAGGCAAGCTGACTGTAACACCCCGAAAAATTGCGAAGTACTTAAGTGTAAAGCCCGGTAAAATTTACAAAGAAACTAATATTTCATGGTGCCGGACTAGGCTTACATGCTTGAGGATTGTAGAAATTCTTCGTGACGAGCTTGCGAGCCGCGGCTCGGACTTTTTGGGTTGGACAATGCACCGGAAAGTAAAGGAAAATTATTGGCGGAAAAGTACATTTCTGCGGTCCATTATGCGACCGCAGAACCACTCTGCGGACCGCATAATGGACGCAGAGTGAGGCAGTTAAATCGGGTCAGTTCGAAGCGACTATGCGATCGTATACACAGGCAGTTCTTTTGGCCATTTTGTAACCAATTATGCAACCAATATGCGGTCCGCATATTGGTTATGCGATCGCATACCTTGTTCCGGAGCTCCATGTTTGGATTTTTAAAACCCGACCCTATTTCATTAAATACACTATTTGGGTTATTTTTGAGCTCTGACAATTTAGAGTGAGAGAAGGTGCCCTAGAGTGAGAAGGTGTTCTCCAATATTTTTCCTTCTATTCTTGCCCATGTTTTGGAAGATTAAGGAGGGAAACTCACTAGGTCTTCAACCTAGAGGTAAGATTCTACACTTTAACCCTCAATTTCGAATTTTATGTAGAAATGGATAATAAGCAAGATAATTTATGGGCAAGAGGATTGGTTATCTTACATGCATATGTTATCAAATTATGTAGGAAGATTGTTGAGCTAAAAATGGTAAAGATTGGGTTGTGGGATGATGGAATCCTCCATAAAAAGGGCCTTGAAACCTTAATGCACACCTAGTGTTTGATAAAATGCTCAAATGAGCTAGAACCATACTCATTTTCCTAATTTTGATTCGATTTGTTATATTTCTAAAATAGATTAAAGTTGCTAAGAATTTCGGAACGTTTTAGAGTTTAAGGAAGCTCAATTTAGCTATGGTGGGTAAACTCTTCTCTTAGAATTGAATCCCATGATATTCATGTAAATTATGTAAGTCCCGAGTGATTCATTATGAAATTGGCTATTCCGAGTAAGATTGGGTTGAAAGATATATGTTCAACAAGCATCCCCAAATGCTCTGTTCATGTTATGTTACCAATTGAGGATGTATTAAAATATGGACTGTGAATTAATAATGTTTCGACTTTAAGTCAAGCTCAAATGAAGGCTATTATGCCAAATTTTATGAAATATCTCTATGTGCATTAGACTCTCAATTGCTCACATGTGAACTACACACTTTGATCTGAATTGTGTTATTGTTTATGATGAGGATGATATTTGAAATTGATAAGGTGAGCATTAAATACTGAATATGGCCAACATGCCAAGGATGATCTTATAATTATAGCCACTAGTGCCAATAAAATAAAAATATGTAAAAGAAGTATGAAATGCGATGATTGATATAAAAAGGTTGATGTCTCGAATAAGACAGCCTAGCCGATCGAGTCGTGATCGGACTCCGTGTTAAACTTGCGGTGGTATTGGTAATGATAGTAATTGTGGTTGATGTCTCTACTGAGATGGCCTAGCCGGTCGGGTCGTGATCGGACTCCATACTAAATTTACGGTGGTATTGATATTGACAGTAATTGTGGTTGATTCTCTAATGAGATAGCCCAGCTGATCGGGTCGTGATCGGACTCCGTACTAAATTTACGGTGGTATTGGTATTTATGGTAATTGTGGTTGATTCTCTAATGAGATAGCCTAGCCGATCGGGTCGTGATCGGACTCCGTGCTAAAAGTACGATGGCATTGGTATTGTGAACACTGGTATTACGGACAATGATATATCGATACTAAAAATCTCCCAATGTGAGATATGGAAATCAATTTGAATATCGTCTTGATCCTAATTTGAGGTTTGATGTTGATTAAGGCTTTCATTGATATTATAATAATCTTGTTTGTATTAATTGCCATTCTATTAAGAGGGTGTTTAGTTATACATACTAGTACTATTCGACTGTACTAACGTCCCTTTTGCCGGGGGCACTGCATATTTCAATGGATGCAAGTGGTTCCACAGCAGGAGATATTGATCAGTGATAGCAGTGCACCTTCTTCCCAACTAACTTGGTGAGCCCCACTTCATTCCGGGGTCATAAATCTTTTGTACTTGTGTATTTTGTTTGAGGTATAGCCGGGACCTTGTTGCCGGCATTATCATTGTACTCTTCTTTTATCTATAGAGGCTCTGTAGACATAGTGTAGGTTGTGTATTGGTGCTGGAAAAAGACAAACTATGTTATGTTGTGGTTGTATTACTTGTCCATTTGAGACTTTAAAAAATGATAAAACTATTGGAAATGAATTGGTATTGTAGACATGAACACATTTTCGTCTAATTAATGAAAATATGTATTATCTCTATTCGTGGATGAGTTTGGATAGAATAAAATCTAACAGGCTTACTCGGTTGGATTCACTCGGTTGAGCGCCGATCGCACTCCTCGGTTTTGGGGTGTGACACCGACAATCAGAAAATAACTACGCATTTTAATTTAAAAGCATGATATATTGAGTTTAACGATAGAAATATCNTGTCCCTAATGCATAGCCTAGCTGATCGGGTCGTGAACGGACTCCGTGTTAAAGACGGTTGTATTGATATTGATAGTAATTGTGGTTGATTCTCTAATGAGATAGCCCAGCTGATCGGGTCGTGATCGGACTCCGTACTAAATTTACGGTGGTATTGGTATTTATGGTAATTGTGGTTGATTCTCTAATGAGATAGCCTAGCCGATCGGGTCGTGATCGGACTCCGTGCTAAAAGTACGATGGCATTGGTATTGTGAACACTGGTATTACGGACAATGATATATCGATACTAAAAATCTCCCAATGTGAGATATGGAAATCAATTTGAATATCGTCTTGATCCTAATTTGAGGTTTGATGTTGATTAAGGCTTTCATTGATATTATAATAATCTTGTTTGTATTAATTGCCATTCTATTAAGAGGGTGTTTAGTTATACATACTAGTACTATTCGACTGTACTAACGTCCCTTTTGCCGGGGGCACTGCATATTTCAATGGATGCAAGTGGTTCCACAGCAGGAGATATTGATCAGTGATAGCAGTGCACCTTCTTCCCAACTAACTTGGTGAGCCCCACTTCATTCCGGGGTCATAAATCTTTTGTACTTGTGTATTTTGTTTGAGGTATAGCCGGGACCTTGTTGCCGGCATTATCATTGTACTCTTCTTTTATCTATAGAGGCTCTGTAGACATAGTGTAGGTTGTGTATTGGTGCTGGAAAAAGACAAACTATGTTATGTTGTGGTTGTATTACTTGTCCATTTGAGACTTTAAAAAATGATAAAACTATTGGAAATGAATTGGTATTGTAGACATGAACACATTTTCGTCTAATTAATGAAAATATGTATTATCTCTATTCGTGGATGAGTTTGGATAGAATAAAATCTAACAGGCTTACTCGGTTGGATTCACTCGGTTGAGCGCCGATCGCACTCCTCGGTTTTGGGGTGTGACACCGACAATCAGAAAATAACTACGCATTTTAATTTAAAAGCATGATATATTGAGTTTAACGATAGAAATATCATAAATAACTGAAAGGAATAACTATGACTTAGAGTCACCGAGTACATGAGATACTAAGTGCCAACACAGTCTAAATCTATAATACAAGTGTCTGGAGGATAGAACAGTACAAGATAAAAAATGAAAAGAAAAAGAGTCGAGGTCTGCGAGTGTCAAAGCAACTACCTCAAATGTCTCCTAACAAATATTACTCCGAGTCTAGCAACCACCGGGTCCAGATGTTTTTGGATCTGTACATGAAGTACAGAGTGTAGTATGAGTACAACCAACCCAATATACTCAATAAGTAATAAGACTAACCTTGGGCTAAAAGCAATGACGAACAAAGAAAGGTACAGTCCAAATCTAGATAATAACAGTACAAGTATAACAGGAAAATGATAGTAATACTCAGAGAAATTTCATAATCAGTTTTTACACGGTATCAACACTGATGAAATATGCCAAGTATGACTGATATGAAGAATGTTGCATCTCTATATCTACATGCCAAATGTGCATGTCACATGTAATGCATCAGAGTGATAACTCATGTACTCATACTCTTAGAGTACTCAATCTGACTATCACAACCTTTACTCATCACACTTAACCACTCAGCACTATACGATACCTGCACCCACCGTTGGTATGTTAGACTCCGGAGGGGCAGATCCTGCCCAAACGCTAATATAAAGCCAATATGGCATGCTGCGGCATGTAGCCCGATCCCATAATAATAGATAAAGCCTATAAGACTTGCTGCGGCGTGCAGCTCGATCCATAATAATAATATATATAAAGCCAAGAAGGCATGTTGCGGCGTGCAGCCCGATCCACAACCTCACTCACAACAAAGGCTCTCAGGCCCCAACTTAGTCATCAATCTCTCCAGTCTCTCGAGCTCACAAATCTCATGCCAATGAACCCAAACAATGATACATAATGTAATAATAAATAGCAATAGAGATTGAGATCTGATATGCAAATGATGAATGTGACTTAGTGCATAATTGCAATTTAAGCAAATAAATCAACAACAGAAATGACCTCAATGCGTCCCAACAAAAAAAGCTTATAGCCTAAACATGATTCCTAACCTGGATTGCAGCTCAATTACTCTAGCACGTAGGATTACATGAATAACAATAAAGTTTGATACCTACGCAGTACCACAAAATCAACCGAGTCACAATTACCACGGTGCATGCCCACGCGCCTGTCACCTAGCATGTGCGTCACCTCAACACCAACCACATAACACATATTTCAGGGATTCATACCCTCAGAACCAAGTTTAGAAGTGTTACTCACCTTAAACAACGTAAGTCTCTACTCCAACAAGCTCGTGCCTCGTGAATCGGCCTCTGAACGACTCGAATCTAGCCACAAACAACTTAATACAATCATTACAAGCTATAGGAATCAATCCCATATGATAAAGCTAAGTTCTTTAACAAAAGTCAAAAGGTCAACCCCCGGCTCACGTCTCGGAATCCAACAAAATTTATAAAAGCTGAACACCCATTCAATAATGAGTCCAACCATACCAAAATCACCCAATTTCGAGCTCAAATCGCCACTCAAATCCCCAAATCTTACTCTCCAATACATGGGTCAAAAATCCTCAAATTTTACCTAAACAACACCAAATCTATAGGGATAATTCAATGGGTATTCAATAATAATAGATAAAAATGACTAAAAGTTGCTTACCTCTTGAAATCTAGTAAAACCCCTTTCAAAAATCGCCTCAATCCGAGTTTCCAAAGTCAAAAAATGAAGAAAACACTCTAACCCTCATCTTTATCTAATCTGCCAGAATTTTTGCACCTGCGAGCCTAATATTCGCTTCTTCGAAACCGCATCTACGGTTAAAGTTGATCCCCTGCGGGACTTACCTACGTCCCCGACCAATCGCACCTCAGGTCCCCTTCTCGCACCTGCGAGACCGCTTCTGCTGCTCATTCGCTGCTCCTATGCTTCCCGCCTGTGGAGTCCTTCTGCTTCTGCAGCTCCCCTCTTCCTTTCCCGTTTCTGCTTCTGCGGGCCTTCTTGCTGTAAGGCCTCGTTAAATATTTCCTAAAAACTCGATTTTCATGATGCCAATGTAAGCGTAGAGGTTATATTAGTAGAAATGCTTCGTGGCGACCTTACGAGCCATGGTACAGACTTTTTGGATAGGGTCAGACCTTGTACATCAGGCTATGGAAAAAGTTAAGATCATAAAGGAGCGGTTGAAAACTGCTCAGAGTCGTCAAAATCCAATTCGGATGTTCGTCGTAGAGACTTAGAGTTCAAAGAAGATGATTGGGTATTCTTGAAGGTTTCCCCTATGAAGGGTATTATGCAGTTTGGGAAAAAGGGAAATTGAGTCCGAGGTATGTCGGGCCGTACAAAATCATTCAAAGAATTGGCCAGGTGGCGTACAAGCTTGAGCTACCACCCGAAATGTCATTAGTCCACCCGGTATTCCATGTGTCTATGTTGAAGAAGGAAGTTGGAGATCCGTCAGCTATTGTGCCAGTTGAGACCATTGAGGTTAATAAAGAATTGTCATATGAAGCAATTCCAGTTGCCATTCTTGATAGGCAAGTCCGAAAGTTGAGTAATAAAGAAATTGCCTCCGTGAAAGTATTATGGAAAAAACCAGCAGGTTGAATAGGCCACGTGGAAGGCCGAGGAAGAAATGAAGAAGAAGTATCCTTACTTGTTTAAATAGCTGTGTAATCCTTTCTTTTTATGAACTTGTCACCTATGAATTTAGTATCACTTGTTCAGTTAATGTAAAGGTGTTCCTTTTGATTATGTGTTGTTTATGAGGCCACGGTTGGTACTATTCGATTAAGTGGGGGAGGATGTAAGGCCCCATAAAAGCTTTACTAAAAACCCGGTTTCCGTGAAGCCAAAGTAGGCGTAGAGGTTATATTAGGGGTGATGCCAAGCTCGGTGCGGTTCAGTCTTTTTGGATTGAACAGTGCGTTGGGGAGTTGAAGGAAAATATTAGGCAGAAGTACGCATTTCTGCGGCCACAGAACCACTCTGCGGACCGCAGACTGGTCGCAGAGTGGGGCATTTTTATGCCCAATTTCGCGGCCATTATGCGACCGCATAACCATTTTGCATGCCGCATTCTTGTCGCATATCCCGCCTTGGGATTTTTCGGAAGGAGGTTCTGCGGTGCACTATGCAACCGCAGAACCGTTCTGTTGTGCATTAAACGACCGCAGAATAGGTATGTGGGCCGCATAGTGACCGCAGACCAGGTCAGTTTCTTTCTAGCTCTGGCACCCATTTTCGCGGTCATTTCACGGACCGCATAACCACTATGAGGTCACATAGGCGACCGCAGAACCCGTTCCAGAACTTCATTTTTGGGGTTTTTAAACGAGACCTAATTATGTTAAAACACACCCCATAGACCATTTTGAGCACATTTCTGATATTTTAGAATGAGAAGGAGAGTTCTTAGAGACTGGGGGAGCAATATTTAACCATTACCCATTAATATTTGCTCAATCATTGAGGATTAACAAAGGAAGTCTTCACCCTAAAGGTAAGAATCTATGTCCTAGCTCTCAATTTCAAAATTGTATAAAAATGGGACAATTAGAAAGGCAATTATTGGGTGTGTGTGGGGAGGGGGGGTTGTTGTCTTGCATGCATGTATCCTTGAAGCGTGTGGGAAGATTGTGAGCTAACAATGGTATAGAGTGGGTTGAGTAATGATGGAATCTGCCACAAAAGAGCCTTAAAATCTTAATGCACACCTAGTGTTTGATAAAATGCTCAAATGATCTAAAACCATGATCATCTTCCTAATTGTTGGTTTAACTTGTTATATTTCTAAAATAGATTGAAGTTGCAAAGAATTCCGGATCATTTTAGAGTTGAGAAGCTCAATTGAGGTATATTGGCTAAACCTCCCTTCTTCTTAGAATCAAATCCCACGGTGTTAATGTAATTGGAGTAAGTCCTTGATCATTACTGAATTGGTTTTTCCTAATGTGGTTGTGTTGAAGGATGTTTGTTCAATGTTTATTCTAAATGCTTCATCATGTCATCTTGCCATTTGAGAATATGTTCAAAAATGTGGAGTATGTGTTGGGAATGTTAAAACTTCATGTCAAGACCGAAATAAAGGTTATTAAGCCAAATTGTGTGAAAGGCCTCTATGTGCCTAAGATTTCCTAAATTGCTCATATGTGAATTAATATCTTGAATAGGAAGCCCTATTGATGTTGATAATGATAATAATATTTGAACGTGGAAAAGGGAACTGGAACTATGAAATACAACCAAGTGCCAACAATGACTTTGTAATTGTTAAGAAGTACGATGTGAGATGATTGACTGGAGAAAGTAATGTCTCAAATGAGATGGCCTAGCCGATGGGGCCGAGATCGGACTCCGTGTAAGAGCATGGTAGTATTGTGGATGCAATTGTGGCAATGTCTCAAATGAGATGGTCTAGCCGATCAGGCTGTGATCGGATGTCATGCCGCACACATGGTGGTACTGTGCTGGAAATTATATGAAATTGTGGTAATGTCTCGAATGAGACGACCTAGCTGATCGGGTCGAGATCGGACTCCGTGTAAGAATACGAAGGTATTGTGAATTATGGAATATCGGTACTAAAGATCACCCAACCTAATAATATGGAAATTGACTTGAAAACATATAAGATCCTTAACTTGTTGTTTTAATATTATTTGAAGCCCTTATTGAATTCTTGATTGTTTCTCTTGTATTATTATTCATTATATTGAGTTGGTGTTTAGCTTTACATACTAGTGCTATTCGATGGTACTAACGTCCCTTTTGCCGAGGGCGCTGCATCTTTAAATGGATGCAGGTGGTTACATATCAGATAGTGTTGATCACAGATAGTGCTGCATCCTCTTCTCAGTGGACTCGATGAGCCCCATTTCTTTCCGGGGTCATGTATTGTACCTTTTGTTTATATTGTGGTCACTTTTGAGGTATAGCCAGGGCCTTGTTGTCGGCACCATCTTGACTCTCTTTTGTATCTTTAGAGGATCCGTAGACGCTATGTGGGTTGTACATGGGTACTAGAAAGGTCAAACGGACTATGTTGTATTTTGGATTTTTGTTTCACTAAATCACAAAATGTATGCCTTTTTGATACTTAAGAGGAAGTAGCAAAATGAAATGGTTTAGTTATGTCCATGCATACGGTCCTTCTACTGGTTAGCTAATAAAAACATGCATTCTCTTATCACGAGTGAGTTGGGTAGAAAGTATCTAACAGGCTTGCTCGGCCGGGTTCACTCGGTTGAGCGCCGGTCGCGCCTCCCGGGGTTGGGGCGTGACAAACTTGGTATCAGAGCCTAAGGTTTTAAAGTGTCCTAGGATGTCTCGGAGCCGTGTCTAGTAGAGTCCTTCTTATCGGTGTGTTGTCGACCATATCTATAAGTAGGAGGCTACTTGGACATTTAGGAATAATACCCTTCTTTGATATTCTAGATCGTGTGATGAAACTAATTGTGCAACTGTTCCTCTTCTAACTCATACATTCCTTTATCTTTCAGTATATGGCACCTAAGAAGAAAGCAAGAACTGGCCAAGGAGCCAATGCAGCCTTGGGAGTGGCAGTTGACCCTTTACTTGGAAAGGTGGGTAAATACCCGAGGGGTGAGGATAATCCCCCGACTGCTACACTACCTGATTTCACTACACTTGTTCAGGCCACACCAGTTCGTGCACCTACTAAGGGTGCATCGATTCCTCCAACCAATATTTCGATTCCACCTCCAGCCCCAGCTTCCGGTTTGGTATTTCTGATGGGGATCTTAAGGGAGCTATTCAGATGCTAACACAGATAGTGGCTTTTTAAGCCCAGAGATCAAATGTTTCACCCACTTCGTCTAGCCAACAAGGGGATTCTAGTCATTCCTGGGTGAATAGGTTTCTTTAGTTGGATCTTATGGTGTTCATGGGCTCTAATCCTGAGGAGGACCCACAGGACTTCATTGATGAGATGCATAAGACTCTCCGGGTTATGCGCGCTACTGAGACAGAGGGAGTGGAGTTGGCCGCCTACCGCCTGAAAGGGGTGGCATATTCTTGGTTTGAGCTGTGGGAGGACTCTCAGGAGGAGGGGAGCCCTCCAGCGAGATGGAGTGAGTTTGCGAATGCCTTTATAGACCATTTCTTGCCTACCGAGACTAGGGAAGCCCATGCCGCAAAGTTTGAGAATCTTAAGCAAGGGAGTAGGAGTGTATGGGAGTATCACATGGAGTTCACGCTCCTATCAAAATATGCTATTCACATGTCGCCTACTATAGAGGCTAGAGTGCACCGGTTTGTGCAGGGCCTTAGCCCCTTGATTATCAATGAGGCCACTACAACTGCCTTGAATTCAGACGTGAACTATGGGAAGATGGTAGCATTTTCTCAAGCTACAGAGGACCGTAAGTTGAAGAACAGAAGGGAGCGAGAGGGTATTAGCAAGGCCCGGTCCGCGGGCAACTTTGGGGAGTCATTTGGTGGGGGAAGATCAACTTTCAGGGGAGGGTCATCAGGGCCAACCCAGTATCATGCTCAGTCTTCAGCCAGTGCACCGCCAGCGGGGCATAATCAGCAGCAGGGGAGACGTTTCAGGCCCAATCAGGGCAGCAGGGGACCCCACCATCAGGGTCGAGCAGGAGGGAGATTCTCGCAGCATCGGAGGCCCCCATGCCCCAAGTGTGGGAAGATCCCCACGGGGATCTGCTACATGGACTTACTTATATGTTACAGGTGCGGATTGAGGGGTCATATTCAGAGGGAGTGTCGTTCATCCTGCCAGGGTGCGGGAAGGGGCACAGCACAGCCATCCAGTTCTACAGATGCTACGCCTTCAGCACCCCCTCTAGCTCGAGGCCCTCTGGCACTAGCAGGGCGTGGTGCAGCTAGGGGTGGTGCACAGAGTTCAGGAGGACCCAGCCGTTTCTATGCTATGAGTCGTCACAGGTATATTGACTGTCCAAACTCATTATGTATATGCTCTTATTGATCCTGGTTCGACCTTGTCCTATGTTACCCCTTTTGTTGCTATGGAATTTGGGATAGAACAGGAATAGATTCCCGAGCCATTCTCTGTATCTACTCAGGTTGGCGAATCTATTATGGCCGCACGGGTTTATAGGGATTGTGTTGTCACGTTGCGTGGTTGGGACACCGTGGCCGATCTCACTGAATTGGGGATGGTTGATTTTGATGTAATTATGGGAATGGATTGGCTTTATTCATGTTTTGCTAAGCTCGACTACCGAACTAGAACTGTGAGGTTTGAATTTCCTAATGAGCCAGCTGTTGAAAGGGGAATAATATGGTGCCGAAGGGTAGGTTTATTTTTTACCTTAAGGCCACAACTATGATTAACAAGGGGTGTATCTATAATTTGGTCCGGGTTACGGATACCGACGCTGAGGCGCCTACACTCGAGTCTATGCCAGTTGTGAATGAATTTCCAGAGGTCTTTCCTGATGAGCTCCCTGGGATTCCGCCAGACAGGGAGATTGATTTTGGGATTGATGTGATGTCAGCACACAACCTATATCTATTCTGCCCTACAGAATGGCACCAGCAGAATTGAAGGAACTAAAGAAACAATTAAAGGATTTGTTAGAAAAAGGTTTCATCCGACCGAGTGTGTCACCATGGGGCGCACCGGTTCTCTTTGTGAGGAAGAAAGATGGATCACTGAGGATGTGTATTGACTACTGGCAGCTCAACAAAGTCACAATCAAAAACAAATACCCACTACCTAGAATAGACGATTTGTTTGATCAGTTACAGGGTGCTAGATACTTCTCCAAAATTGATTTACGATCCGGATAACATCACCTGAAGATCAGGGAGCAGGATATTCTAAAAATAGCTTTTAGGACCCGATATGGGCGTTTTGAATTTTTGGTGATGCATTTTGGGCTAACAAATGCCCTAGCAGCTTTCATGGATCTTATGAATCGTATTTTTAAGCCTTTCCTCGACTCCTTTGTGATAGTGTTTATTGACGATATTCTTGTGTATTCACGAGGTCGGGAGGACCATGCCGATCATCTTAGGGCAGTGTTGCAGACTCTTCATCAGCACCAACTGTATGCTAAGTTTTCGAAGTGTGCATTTTGGCTCGAATCCGTCACATTCTTGGGTCATGTTGTCTCTAGAGAAGGAATCAAAGTTGATCCTCAAACGATTTCAGTAGTAAAGAATTAGCCTAGACCTACAACGCACATCGAGATTCGTAGTTCCTTGGGCTTAGTAGGGTATTACAGGAAGTTTGTGGAGGGGTTCTCTACTCTTTCGTCTTCGTTGACTAAATTGACTCAGAAAGTAGTTAAGTTCCAATGGTCCGATGCTTATGAAAGGAACTTCCAGGAGTTGAAATCGAGATTGACTACAGCGCCAGTGTTGACCTTGCCAGAGGGTACAGATGAATTTGTGATATATTGTGATGCTTCAAGAATTGGGCTTGGGTGTGTGTTAATGCAACACGGCAAAGTTATAGCATATGCTTCTAAGCAACTCAAGAATCATGAAAAGAATTATTCAACATATGATTTAGAACTTGCGGTGGTGGTTTTTGCATTGAAATTTTGGCGTCACTATTTGTATGGGGTCCATGTGGATGTATTCACGGACCACAAGAGTCTTCAATATATTTTCAAATAAAAAGATCTGAATCTGAGGCAGAGAAGATGGCTTGAGTTACTCAAGGATTACGATATCGATAATCTATATCACCCGGGGAAAGCCAATGTTGTGGTGGATGCTCTTAGCCGGAAATCTATGGGTACTTTAGCACACTTGGAGGTATATCAAAGGCCATTGGCCAAGGAAGTCCATCGATTGGCTAGTTTGGGAGTTCGTCTTGCGAACTCTAGTGAAGGAAGGGTAATTATGCAAGATAGGGCCGAAGCATCGCTTGTTGTGGAAGTCAAAGAGAAGCAATACAACGATCCATCTTTGGTGCAATTGAAGGAGGGGATTCAAAAACATAAGACTACGGCTTTTGTTCTTGGCATGGATGATGGAACACTAAGGTACCAAGAGTGACTATGTGTTCCGAATGTAGATGGTCTCCGGGAAAGAATCATGACCGAAGCTCACGCTTCTAGGTATTCCGTGCATCCAGGTTCTACAAAGATGTATCACGACCTCAAGGAAGTCTATTGGTGGAATGACATGAAAAGGAATATGGCGGACTTTGTGGCAAGTTGTCCGAATTGTCAGAAAGTGAAGGCCGAACATCAACGGCATGGTGGGTTGGCACAAAACATAGAAATTCCAACATGAAAGTGGGAAATAATTAATATGGACTTTTGTGGTAGGATTACCTCGTACTCCACGCAAGTTTGACTTAATTTGGGTGATTGTGAACCGACTCACGAAATCAGCTCATTTCTTGCCAGTTAAATCTATTGACACAGCGAAACAATATGCTCAGTTATATATCAAGGAAATAGTCAGGCTACATGGCACTCCAGTTTCTATCATTTCAGTCGAGGGGCTGAGTTCACGGCCAATGTTTGGAAGAAATTCCAGCAAGGTTTGGGTACTGAGGTAAATCTTAGTACATCCTTCCATCCACAGACCGATGGGAAAGTAGAGCGAACTATTCAGATACTTGAGGACATATTGAGTGCTTGTGTTCTTGATTTCAAGGAGCTGGGATGATCATTTGCCACTCATAGAGTTTGTTTATAAAAATAGCTCTCATGCTAGTATTCAGATGGAACAGTTTGAGGCATTATATAGTAGGAGATGTAGATCTCCCACTGGGTGGTTCGAGATTGGGGAAGCAGAGTTGATAGGGCCAGACCTTGTACATCACAGGCTATAGAAAAAGTTAAGATCATAAAGGAGCGGTTGAAAACTGCTCAGAGTCGTCAAAAATCCTATTCGGATGTTCGTCGCAGAGACTTAGAGTTCAAAGAAAATGATTGGGTATTCTTGAAGGTTTCCCCCATAAAGGGTATTATGCAGTTTGGGAAAAAGGGGAAATTGAGTTTGAGGTATGTCGGGCCGTACAAAATCATTTAGAGAATTGGCCAGGTGGCGTACAAGCTTGGGCTACCACCCGAAATGTCATTAGTCCACCCGGTATTTCATGTGTCTATGTTGAAGAAGGTAGTTGGAGATCCATCAGCTATTGTGCCGGTTGAGACCATTGAGGTTAATGAAGAATTGTCATATGAAGAAATTCCAGTTGCCATTCTTGATAGACAAGTCCGGAAGTTTAGGAATAAAGAAATTGACTCCGTGAAAGTATTATGGCGACACCAGCAGGTTGAAGAGGCCACGTGGGAGGCCGAGGAAGAAATGAAGAAGAAGTATCCTTACTTGTTTGAATAGTTGTGTAATCCTTTCTTTTTATGAACTTGTCGTCTATGAATTTAGTATCACTTGTTCAGTTAATGTAAAGGTGTTCCTTTTGATTATGTGTTGCTTATGAGGCCACGGTTAGTACTGTTATGAGTTTGTTACGTCGTTGAGTTGTGCATATGTTTGTAAGATATGTTTCTGGGGCTCTCTGGAAGGTGGATAGGCCTAGTTACAAAGGGAACTCTGGCGAAAGTTTTGGAAATTTAGGGAGTTAGTTAAATTTGGGGTTGCTGGTGTAGGGTATGATAACTGAGTTGCACAAGGTGGTAATAATGGACCATGATCCTTATTCGAGGATGAATGATCTTAAGTGGGGGAGGATGTAAGGCCCCATAAAAAATTTTCTAAAATCCCGATTTTCGTGATGTCAAAGTAGGCTTAGAGGTTATATTAGGCGTGATGCCAAGCACGCTGCGGTTCAGACTTTTTGGATTGAACAGTGCATTGGAGAGTTGAAGGAAAATGTTGGGCAGAAGTATGCATTTCTGCGGCCCATTCTGCGGCCACAGAACCACTTTGCGGACCGCAGACTGGTTGTAGAGTGGGACAGATTTCTGAGGCATTCTTTATGCCCAATTTTGCGGCCATTATGCCACCGCATAACCGTTTCGCGTGCCACATTCTTGTTGCATATCCCGCCTTGGGATTTTTTGTAGGGTGGTTCTGCGGTGCACTATGTGACCGCAGAACCGTTCTGCTGTGCATTATGCGATCGCAGAACAGGTGTGCGGGCCGCATAGTGATCGCAGACCATGTCAGTTTCTTTCTAGCTCTGGTACCCATTTTTGCGGTCATTTCGTGGACTGTATAACCATTATGAGGTCGCATAGGCGACCTCAGAACCCGTTCCAGAGCTTCATTTTTGGGGTTTTTAAACCCGACCCAATTCTGTTAAAACACACCCCATAGACCATTTTGAGCACATTTCTGATATTTTAGAGTGAGAGGGAGAGTTCTTAGAGTGGGGGAGCAATCTTTAACCATTACCCATCATTTCTTGCTCAATCATTGAGGATTAACAAAGGAAGTCTTCACCCTAAAGGTAAGAATCTATGTCCTAGCTCTCAATTTCGAAATTTTGTAAAAATGGGGCAATTAGAGAGGCAATTCTTGGGTGGGGAGGGTGGGTGGTTGTTGTCTTGCATGCATGTATCCTTGAAGTATGTGGGAAAATTGTGAGCTAAAAATGGTAGAGAGTGGGTTGGGAAATGATGGAAGCTTTCACAAAAGAGCCTTAGAACCTTAATGCACACCTAGTGTATGATAAAATGCTCAAATGTCCTGAAACCATGATCATCTTCCTAATTTTTAGTTTAACTTGTTATATTTCTAAAATTGATTTAAGTTGCAAAGAATTTCGGATCATTTTAGATTTGAGAAGCTCAATTGAGGTATGTTGGCTAAACCCCCCTTCTTCTTAGAATCAAATCCCACGGTGTTAATGTAATTGGAGTAAGTCCTTGATCATTACTGAATTGGCTTTTCCTAATGTGGTTGTGTTGAAGGATGTTTGTTCAATGTTTATTTTAAATGCTTCATCATGTCATCTTGCCATTTGGGAATATGTTCAAAAATGTGGAATATGTGTTGGGAATGTTAAAACTTCATGTCGACCGAAATAAAGGTTGTTATGCCAAATTGTGTGAAAGGCCTCTATGTGCCTAAGATTTCCTAAATTGCTCATATGTGAATTAATGTCTCGAATGGGAAGCCCTATTGATGTTGATAATGATAATGATACTTGAACGTGGAAAAGGGAACTGGAACTATGAAATACGGCCAAGTGCCAAGAATGACTTTGTGAATGTTAAGAAGCACGATGTGAGATGATTAACTTAAGAAGGTAATGTCTCAAATGAGATGTCCTAGCCGATCGCCGAGATCGGACTCCATGTAAGAACACGGTGGTATTGTGGATGCAATTGTGGTAATGTCTCAAATGAGATGGCCTAGCCGACCGGGCTATGATCGGATGCCATGCCGCACACATGGTGGTACTGTGCTGGAAATTATAATGAAATTGTGGTAATATCTCAAATGAGACGACCTAGCTGATCGGGTCGAGATCGGACTCCGTATAAGAATATGGAGGTATTGTGAATTGTGGAATATCGGTACTAAAGATCACCCAACCTAATAATATGGAAATTGACTTGAAAACATATAGGATCCTTAACTTGTTGTTTTAATATTATTTGAAGCCCCTATTGAATTCTTGATTGTTCCTCTTGTATTATTATTCATTCTATTGAGTTGGTGTTTAGCTTTACATACTAGTGCTATTCGACGGTACTAACGTCCCTTTTGCTGAGGGTGCTGCATCTTTAAATGGATACAGGTAGTTACATATCAGACAGTGTTGATCACAGATGGTGTTGCATCCTCTTCTCAGCGAACTCGGTGAGCCCCATTTCATTCCGGGGTCATGTATTGTACCTTTTGTTTATATTGTGGTCACTTTTGAGGTATAGTCGGGCCTTGTTGCCGACACCATTTTGACTCTCTTTTGTATCTTTAGAGGCTCCGTAGACACTATGTGGTTTGTACATGGGTACTAGAAAGGTCAAATGGATTATGTTGTTTTTTGGATTTTTGTTCCACTAAATCACAAAATGTATGCCTTTTTGAAACTTAACAGGAAGTAGCAAAATGAAATGGTTTGGTAATTTCTATGAATACGGTCCTTCTACTGGTTAGCTAATAAAAACATGTCTTCTCTTATCACGGGTGAGTTGGATAGAAAGTATCAAATAGGCTTGCTCGGCCAGGTTTACTCGGTTGAGCGCCGGTCGCGCCTCCCGAGATTGGGGTGACACTTGCGCAGAGGCGCATCCGCTTTTGCGGACTTCCTCCTGCGCATTGTCTCCCAGGCTTCCTCACCAAATCCCGCATCTGCGGCTTCTTGGCCGCTTTTTCGTCTGCGCACTTATGGCCAAAACCTCGTAGGTGCGGTCACACCAGATCTGCTGCCACAAAATTTTTGCCTAAGTCCAACTTTTGATCAGATTTCAATCTGAATCACTCCCGAGGCCCCTGGGACCCTATCCAAACATATTAACATGTCCTAAAACATTATATGAACTTAGTCGAGGCCTCAAATCACATCGAACAATATAGAAAATACGAGTCACACCCCAATTCAAGCCTAATGAAACTAATGGATTTCCAACTTCTACAATCGATCCCGAAACCTATCAAACCAACTTTGATTAACCTCAAATTTTTCACATAAGTCATAAATGAAACAACGGTCCTGTTCCAACTTCCGAAGCCAAAATTCGAGCATAGGAATAATAAAGTCAACTCTCGGTCAAACTTTTCAACTCTCCAAACTTCAACTTTCCAACTTTTGCCAATTCAAGCCAAAATCATGTACGGACCTCCAAATCAATATCTGGACACACTTCTAAGTTCAAGATCACCACAGGAGCTATTGGAACCATCAAAACTCTATTCCAGAGTCGTTTACACATAAGTCAATATCCGCTCAACTTTTTCAACTTAGGCTTCCTACCTTGGGACTAAGTGCCCCAATTCATTCCGAAAAATCCCCGGAACCAAACCAACCACCCCGGCAAGTCACATAACAACAAACGAACATAAAATAAGAAATAAATGGGGGAATGAGACTACAATACTCAAAATGACCGGTTGGGTCGTTATAATGATAATCCTAACACATGATCCCTAACATGAAAAGGATGAACCTGTGTAGTCAAACAAAGGATCACATATATATCACAAGGAGCACACGTTCAGATCAAGGCACAACACAAGAGAGACAAGTACGGGTGTGTGTTCATAACATACATGTGACTACGTTCGACGCAAGTATAGCATCAAATCTCAAGATTAGTTCATCATGTTCAAGATAAGGCACCAATAGCCTTAACATTAGATCTAGCATAATTTGTTGTCAATTAATTGAATAATACATAGAATCAAGTAGAACACACAACCAAATAAGGTATAGAGTAATTTAGAATCCACCCCGACCATGAATACACATGGCACATGTATATAAGTTCATCACCTCATATATACATCTCCACCACATGTAGAAACAATATCAAATATTATAAAATAACCTCAACCAACGCTAGGGAAGACACTTACTTCATCGGGGAGAATCCAAAGCTCCAAAATTGTATTTTCTTGAGAAATCAACTCTAACCTGCTCAAATCTAGCCAAACATAAACCAAGGAAGTCCACAAATGCCATAGGAAACAATCTCGATCCATAAAGCTTCGATCTTTATAGAATTCTCAAAAATCAACAAAGTCAATCGAGTCTCGCGCGCCCCGAAATCATAAACAATACCAAATTTCGATGACCCGTAACCTATCGAGTCCAAATATATAATTAGTTTCCAAATACAATTTCAATGTCATGTTCAAAACCCCAAAATTCATTCTCTTAAGTTCAAGTAACCCCCCTCCCCCCAATTTTTTCTCTTAAAATCCTTGATTTAGGTATAATGATACATGGAAAAATAAAATATATAATCAAAACAAATATAGAATTACTTTCCCTCATGATTTGGGTATTTATCTCCTCCAAAGTAGCCTTACTTGTGCTCCAAGAAGCCAAAAAGTGAAGAAAATAAACTCAAAATCCTGAAATTGGATGTTTTAAAGCCCTGCCAGTGGTCCTTCATCGTGATTGCGGTCACCTTCTTTGCGATCGCCGTCCAAACAATATCCAGAATGATTTTACCCTTCGCGATCGCAGCCAAGAAGCTCCACGATCGCGAAGAACACACTTGAACGAACTTATTCAATTCTTTCTAGATAGCCTCTAGTATAATGATTATAACTTCTTGTGCAAAGCTTCAAATGACAAACAGTTTGATTTTCTCAAAACTAGACATAAAGTTCTACAACTTTCATTCAATTGAATCTTCTCCAAATTTCCTATAGATTGCAAGATATAAGCTCCCAAAGCAGCCTAGTGACAACAAAAAATTCCTCTGCGCGATCGCAGGCAAGCCCCCAGTGATCCCGATTCACAAGTCCAAAATTGCAATTTAATCTTCGCGAACAAGCCCTGAGCTCCGCGATCACCATGTACACTCTTGTAGCCAAAACTCCAACAACTGAAAAGGGCCTAAAATTGTCCGAAACTACCCCGAATCACACCCATGACCCCGAGACCCCGTCCAATCATACCAACATGTCTGAATATATCCAAACACTCGAAAAATCATATATAACATCAATATCAAGAATCAAAGATCAAGATCATTTTTAATTTTCAAACCTTCAAACTTCGTCGAACGTGTCACACTTAAACAATCTGGATCACAACCAAATGTTACATACAAGTTCAATCAACAAAATTAAACTATACGAGGTTTCAAAATCACAATAGGATTCCGATAGCACCGAAGTTAACTCCCGGTCAAACCTATGAGTTTCCAAACCTTCACATTGCCAACCTTCGGCAAATTAATCCAAATCAACCTAGGAGCCTCTAAATCTCAATTCGGACATACGACTAAGTTTAAAATCACCGTACGAACCTATTGGAATCATCAAAACACGAATCTAAGGTCGTTTACATAAAGCCAAACCTTTCTCAACCTTTCCAACTTAAAGCTTTCAATTTGAGAATCACTCCACCAAATCGATCTTGAACCACTCAAAAATCAAAATCGACCCTGCATGCAAGTCATATTGCATCATATGAAACTGCTCGAAGTCTCAAATCAAAGAACAAGATTCTATAACTCAAAACGACCGGACGGATCGTTACATTATTCCCCACTTACACATATGTTCATCCTCGAACATGCCAAGAATCATTCCAAAGTAATCCAATCACTATATAAACTCATCATGCACATACCCATGGGTGATCCCACATCACCATATTCTATATGGGTGATACGCTGAAATTACACCTATATCAATGGTGTAAAGCACTCAATGTCAAATATAATAACCCAACTAGGTTGGGGTCGAACCCTACAGAGAATAGGCGTGAAAAAATTACTTGAATTGTGTGTCACTTGACTAAGGCCGTGATTCTACTCAATTAGTTTGGAAAGAGTCTGATAGTTGTAAATTATAAAAAGAAGCTATTTTGTTAAGAGAGTTGATCAATTGGATTAAGAAACCAAGGTTGTGTCCCCTTTTATTGAAGGTAATTCTATTGGTGTTAATATTATATATTTCTAATAAGAAGTCCTTTGATATACAAATAATTTCTAAATGACTACCCAATATTTCCCAATAGTTGGGTAGTATTTCCTCTTTATAATTTTCCTAAATATAAAAGAGTTAAAATTAAGAACAACTAATATATGCCAAGTAGAACTCACTTATTCCTAAGTGATTTTATTAAACAAGGTTTAAAGCCTCGAGTTCTTGCTATTCATTTCTACCAAACCCTAACCCACTTTTTCAAGAGAAAGATAAAGTAAAATGGCATTATTTAATGTTTGCAAACACCAATCATAAATGAAACATGAGAAATGAATTGAAATCAACAACCTATTATATATATATATATATATATATATATATATATATATTCAATGGTAAAAATCAATTAACATTACACACACTTTGTATCCATAACCTTAGTATTTAAAATTAGCTATTCCCACTAAAATACAAGAACAAAGTATTAAAGAAAGTCATAAAAGCTTACTCTAAAGACAAAGTATAGGAATCTATCCAAAAAGCTACAAAATAAATATAGTATTCAATGCTCTTAATTAGGACCTTTTTCAGACAGGAGGACCCACAAAAACCCTAGCTCTTCTATTTATAATGGCCAAAAACTCGGACAAATTTGTAACAAAAGTAGCCTTCAAGAAAGTTTCACGATTGCAGATTACCGCATATTTGTCTCATCGCTGCAGATTTGATCTTCAGCACTTCCAGAATTCCTTCGCATATCGGTTATGCGGTCTGCATGATTATTCTGCGGTCCACATATTGGATTGCAGATTTGTTACTTCTGATCACTGGAAGTTCCCCTTGCAGTTATGCGACAATTTCGCGGTCTACACATCGGTTATGCAGTCTGCATAATAGACCGCATATTTATATATTGAAACTGGGCAAGCCTGGTTGCATTTGCGATTGAAGTACGGTTGCACATATGTTCTGCGATCACATATCTAACCGCAAATCTGAATTCTTCGGGGATTTTGACATCTTTTTCATGCTCTTGGCTTCTCAAGTCCGATTTCCTGCAAAAAAACATAAGAAACGACTAAAAGTGCTTTAAAACGGTAACCTAAAGTCTATGAAATTAGTATTGAAAGTGCCGCATTTATATGGTACATCAATAGGTCCACTAGCACTCCCGACTGAAGATTCTTTCTTCAACCCTAATCCATAAGCCTAAACCCAAATTTCACCATCCGAAATTTCTTATAAAATCCAATTCTTGCATATATACACTGTACAATTCTAAACAAGCTGCATCATGCCATTACCATATTTCAAGCTAAAATCACATAATGTACCACTTAACTTATGTACTTATAGTAATATCTTTAGACTGTAATACCTGGTTATTATCAAATTTGGTACCAGCAACATACCTCATATCAAATAAGACCTTGTTCTAAACATTCGCAACACTGCAATAATGAAAGAAATAAGTAAAAACTCATAAACACTCTTTAGATCAACAAGTCGTGGAGCTCTCTTGCCCGACAAGAACCATCGCCAAATTCTAATGTAACGATCCAACTGGTCGTTTTGAGCTTTAGCGTTCCATTCGGTGATTTTAGATCTTGAGTAGCTTCAAATTTTATATTATGACTTGCGTGTATGATCGGTTTTGGTCTTTGAGCGATTCGGGATTGATTTGGAAGAATGATTTTCATTTTAGAAGCTTTATGTTGGAAAAGATGACCAAGTTAGAATTTTGAGGAATTTGATCTTTGATCAGAGTTTTGACAGTTTTGTTAGGTCCGAATGGTGATTTTGGACTTAGGCATATGTCCGGATGTTGATTCAGAGGTTTGTAGGTTGATTAGGTATTTTTTGGCGAATGGTGAAAAGTGGACGGTTTGGAAGGTTGAGAGGTTTGACCAAGAGTTGACTTTATTAATATCAGTCTCGGATTGTAATTTCGGGAGTTGGTATACGTTCGTTGTGTCATTTATGACCTGCATGCAAAATTTGAGGTCATTCGGAGTTGTTTAAGCTTGTTCGGTGCAAGTTTTGAATTTGAAAATGTTCATTAGTTCATTAGGCTTGGATTGAGGTGTTTTTCATAGTATTGATGTTGTTTAGTGTTATTTAAGGCCTCGACTAGGTTCGTGTTATATTTTTGGGATTGGTTGGTGTGATTGTACGGGGTCCTAGGGGCCTCGGGTGTGTTTCAGATGGATTTCAGACCATTCCAACTTGTTTTTGGACTGCTGATGTTCTCAGGTCTGGTTTCCTTTTTCGCATTCGCGACATGGTGATCGGGTTCGCGAAGGGTTAAAGGGGCTAGGCAGACCTTCTTCGCGTTCACGAAGCAGCCAAGTGTTGGGAGAATCTTAGCCTACGCATTCGCGTGGTCCAGGCCGCATTCGCGAAGGCTTGGATATTTGCTTCATCGCAAACTCGATATGGGGAACACGAAAGCAAAGGCCTTTTTCTGTTCAGATTATTTTTGGTCTTCGCGAATGCGATGCGGGTCCCGTGTTTGCGATGTATAGCACCTGGGCAGACTATATAGTACTCTATTTCGAGAGTTTGAGTTACTATATCACATGTTGAGTTAGAGAGCTCAGTATTGGGCGATTTTGGAGGGGAGTTTTACGATTTGGATCGGGGTAAGTGTTTTTAACTCGGATTTGTCCATTATTCATGATTCCATATTTATTATTATCATTTAATTGGTGATTTGAATTGGAGAAATTGAGGATTTTTGTAAAAACTTTTCTAAAACATAAATTGAGGAATTGAAATCGATTTGAGGTTGGAATTGGATGATTTTGGTATGGTTGAACTCGTATCGGAATGGGTGTTCGGATTTTATAAAATTTGTTGGGTTCCAGGGTGCAAGATCGGGGTTGACTTTTTGATTTTAATTCAAGATCAAATATTTATTATCTAGAATTATTTTCTATGGCTTTTATTCATGATAAAAAGTTATTTTGGATAGACTCGGGCCATCCGAAGGTTGTTTCGCATGGGAAGGGCTTCTTAGAGTATTGATTTAGCTTCTTTGAGGTAAGTGTCTTGCCTAACTTTGTGGGGGAGGAACTACCCCGTATGATTTGGTTAAATTGCACTATTTGAATACGTGGAAAACAAGTACACAGGGTGATGAGCGTGTACATGGCCTTATATATGGAAATTGACCTATTTAGACTCTTAAGTTTCTCATATGCATTTAATTATAGTTGTTATTACATGCTCTATCTTTCATTGTCGAGTTTACTCTTTTATGCTTTAATTGAAGTTATTATTATATGTTACTTCTTTCATTGTTGAGTTATTCTTATTTGAATTCGTTATTTCATGTTATCTCTTTCATTGTTGAGTTATTCTTATTTGAATTCGTTATTTCATGTTATCTCTTTCATTGTTGAGTTATTCTTATTTGAATCTGTTATTACATGTTATCTCTTTCATTGTCGAGTCTAACCTCGGTGAAGTAGTGACGAAGCTAGGACAAGACACCTACAAATAAACCTGTGCAATATATATCAATATATACAACAATAACAACAACTAAAGAAGCAAGGCAAGAAATATTGGGAAGCGGACATGCTGTGGGGATTACATGGCAAGGAATCATAACCGGAATGAGAACATGATCAATCAATATATCTTACATAGAAAGAAACCAGTAAACATAGTAAAGTAAAGTACACGGCATCACCCTTCGTACTTTTACTCTAAACCTCACCATAAGAAAATAATAGAAATGGCACAGCATCACCCTTCGTGCTTTTACTCTCAACCTCACCATAAGAAACAATAGAAACGGCACGGCATCACCCTTCGTGCATTAACTCTCTCTCATAATATGGCGCGGCATCACCCTTCGTGCATTAACACTCACTCACAAAATATTGCACGGCATCACCCTCCGTGCTTTAATACTCTCCTTCACCAAGACAATGAACAACAACAACAGGGAGATAGAAATATCAAGAACAAGTCTAACTTCAACATTCAATTCCACATTACTAACCTCAACTTTGAGTCAATACCCAATCAATACCAATTTCCGTAAAACATAATAAGAATTGTTCAACATAACGAATATCTAGTCTAATCATGAACAATATGATCAAGGAATACTACGATTAAAGTAATAAGACTCACTCGCATGTTATGACTCGACAACAACGCATAGGTACTCGTCACCTCACCTATACGTTGTACTCAACATACAAACACGTAGCAAATAAGCGAATAATACCTAATCCCTCAAGCCAAGGTTAACCACGATACTTACCTCGCTCCGAAGGCCACTCAATACTCAATCACATCTTTTTCTCTAGAATTCACTTCCAAACCACTCGTATATATTTAATAACGACTCAATAATATCAAATATTAATAAAGGAATCAATTACATTGCATAAATTTAGATTTTCCAAACTTTTCCCCCCAAAAGTCAAAAACCGACCCCGGGTCCGCTTGGTCAAAACTCGAGGTTCGAACCGAAATTCATTTACCCACTCACCCCTGAGACCGAATATATAATTGGTTTTGGAATTCGACCTCAATTTGAGGTCTAAATCTCCAAATTTTGAAATCCCTAGTTTCTACCCAAAGATCCCCAACTCCACCATGCAAACCTTAGATTTTAGGTTGAAACTTCATAAAATGAAATGGGTAATTGAAAGAATGTGGTTTAAAATCACTTACTAATACTTTGGAGAAGAAAATGTCTTTTGAAAATCGCCTCTAGGCCGTCTAGCTTTTGAAGATGTGAAAGAATGGCTTAAATCTCGTTTTGGGACTGTTTTATGAACTGGGCGACAGTGTTCATCGCGTTCGCGAAGAGCAGAGCTTGCCAAGCTTACTTGATCGCGAAACTCCTATCGCATTCGTGAAGGTTATGCCCCCCTAGCCTTCACGTTCATGAGTCCTTGCTCGCGTTCATGATGAAGAGTGACTGACCCCCTCCCCCAGGTCCCAAATGCTACACGTTCGGGATGAGCCGGTCGCGTTCGCAAAGGGTAAAGCCCACATCACTCTGCATTCGTAACCAGGACTTCGCATTCGCGAAGAGGAAAAACTCACCCTGACCAGCTTACCCTTCGCGTTCGCGAGAGTATCTTCGTGAACGCAAAGAAGAACACGCCAGAATAGCTGCTGCAGCAAAAATACCATATTTTCTAAGTCCAAACATCCCGTAGCCTATCCGAAACTCACCCGATCCCTCGGGGCTCCAAACCAAACATGGACACAAGTCTAAAAACATCATACGAACTTGATCGCATGATCAAATCTCCAATATAACACCTAAAACTGCAAATTGAACACAAAATAAAATGAAGTTTTCAAAAAAGCTTTAAAACCTCTATTTTCACAACTAGACGTCTGAATCACGTCAAACCAACTCCGTTTCTCACCCAATTTCACAAACAAGTCTTAAATATTATAATAAACCTGTACTGGGCTCCGGAACCAAAATACGGACCCTATATCCACAAGGCCAAACATAAACCAAATTCTTAAAACCATTAGATTTTCAGTCTTTCAATTTTCAACAAAAATAAATATCTCGAGCTAGGGACCTCGGAATTCGATTCCGGACATATGCCCAAATCCCATATTTCATTACGGACCCACCAGGACCGTCAAAACACGGGTCCGGGTCCGTTTGCTTCAAATGTTGATCGAAGTCAACTTAAATTGATTTTAAAAGCAAACATTCTCTTTTTATCAGTTTTTAACACATAAGCCTTCCGGAAGAACACTCGGACTGCGCACACAAATCGAGGAAGGCTAAGATGAGGTTTTTGAGACCTCGAAATGCATAATTAGGTTCCAAAATATAAAATGACCTATCGGGTCATCACATTCTCCACCTCTAAAATGACCGTTCGTCCTCGAACGGGGCTGGTGAAAAGATGAGGATATTTACTCCGCATGTCCGACTCGAACTCCCAAGTAGCTGCCTTGACGGGCTGAACTCTCCATTGAACTCGAACTGAAGGATAATCTTTGATCTCAACTGGCGAACCTGTCGGGCTACAATAGCCACCGGCTCCTCCTCGTAAGTCAAATCCTTGTCCAACTGGAGAGAGCTGAAATCTAACACATGGGAGGGCCGTGATACTTTCGAAGCATGGACATATGGAACACCAGATGAACTGATGATAACCTCGGTGGCAACGCAAGCCTGTAAGCCACCTCTCCTACTCTCTCCAGAATCTTAAAAGGTCTGATATACCTAGGGCTCAACTTGCTCTTCTTTCCGAACCTCATTACACCCTTCATGGGTGACACCCGAAGCAACACTCTCTTCCCGACCATGAATGCAACATCGCGAACCCTACTGTCGGCATAACTCTTCTGCCTGGACTGAGCTGTGCGAAGTCTATCTTGAATAATCTTGACCTTCTCCAAGGCATCATGTACCAAATCTGTACCCAATAACCGAGCCTCCCCCGGCTCAAACCATCCGACCGACGATCGACACCGTCTACCATATAGTGCCTCATAGGGAGCCATCTGAATGCTACTGATAGTTGTTGTTGTAGGCGAACTCCGCAAGTATTTGGGACTGTCCGTCTGTCTGAGGATGAAACGTTGTGCTCAACTCAACCCGCTTGCCCAACTCATGCTGCACTCCCCTCCAGAAGTGCAAGGTGAACTGCGTACCTCGATCAGAAATGATATGGGCACACCGTGAAGACGGACGATCTCACGGATGTAAATCTCTGCCAACCGCTCCAAAGAATAGGTAACTACCACAGGAAGAAATGCGCTGAAATAGTCAGCCTGTCCACAATGACCCAAACGGCATCGAACTTCCTCTTAGTCTGTGGGAGTCCAACAACGAAATCCATAGTGATACGCTCCCACTTCCACTCAGGAATCTCTATCTTCTGAAGAAAACCGCCAGGTCTCTGATGCTCGTACTTGACTTGTTGACAATTTAGACACCGAACTACATATGCAACTATATCCTTCTTCATCCTCCTCCACCAATAATGCTGCCTCAAGTCGTGATACATCTTGGCGGCGCCCGGATGAATAGAATACCGGGAACTGTGGGCCTCCTCTAGAATGAACTCACGAAGTCCATCCACATTAGGCACACAAACACAATCATGCATCCTCAAAACTCCATCATCTCCGACCGTAACCTACTTGGCATCACCGTTCCACACTGTGTCCCTAAGGACAAGCAAATGAGGGTCATCATACTGCCGCTCCCTGATGCGCTCAAACAACGAAGACCGAGCGACGGTACAAGCTAGAACACGACTGGGCTCAGAAACATCCAACCTCATGAACTGATTGGCCAAAGCCTGAACATCTAGTGCAAGTGGTCTCTCACCGACTGGAATATACGCAAGGCTGCCCATACTCACTGAATTCCTACTTAAGGCATCGGCCACCACGTTGGCCTTCCCAAGATGATACAAGATGGTGATATCATAATCTTTCAATAGCTCTAACCACCTCCTCTGCCTCAAATTGAGCTCCTTTTGTTTGAATAAGTACTGTAAACTCTGATGGTCCGTGAAAACCTCACATGACACACCGTAGAGATAGTGCCTCCAAATCTTCAGTGCATGAACAATGGCTGCCAACTCTAAGTCATGGACAGGGTAATTCTTATCGTGAACCTTAAACTACCGCAAAGAATATGCAATAACCTTGCCACCCTGCATCAATACTGCACCCAGACCAATACGAGAGGTGTCACAATATATCGTATAAGATCCTGAACCTGAGGGTAACACCAATACCGGTGTCGTAGTCAAAGTTGTCTTAAGCTTTTGAAAGCTCACCTCACACTCGTCTGACCATCTGATGGAGCACCCTTCGAAGTTAACCTGGTCAACGGGACTGCTATAGATGAGAACCCCTCCACAAACCGACAGTAATAACCTGCCAATCCCAAGAAACTATGGATCTCTATAGGTGATGTGGGTCTAGGCCAATTCTGAACTATCTCAATCTTCTTAGGATCCACCTGAATTCCCTCTGCTGATACAACGTGACCTAAGAAAGCAACTGAACTCAACCAAAACTCGTATTTTGAGAACTTAACATATAACTGGCTGTCTCTCAGAGTCTGAAGAACAATCTGAAGATGTTGCTCATGCTCCTCTCGGCTACGGGAGTAGACCAAGATATCGTCAATAAACATAATCACGAAGGAATTTAAGTAGGGCTTGAACACTCGGTTCATCAAATCCATGAATACTACTGGGGCATTTGTCAGCCCAAATGACATCACTAGAAACTCATAATGCCCATACCGAGTCCGAAAAGCTGTCTTAGGGACATCGGATGCCCTAATCCTCAACTGATGGTAGCCAGATCGCAAATCAATCTTCGAAAACACTTTGGCACCCTAAAGCTGATCAAATAAATCATCAATCCTCAGCAATGGATATTTGTTCTTGATGGTGACTTTGTTTAACTTCCGATAATCTATACACATCCTCATCGATCCATCTTTCTTCTTCACAAACAGCACAGGTTCACCCCGGAGCCAGACACTAGGCCTAATGAAGCCCTTATCAAGCAGATCTTGCGATTGTTCCTTTAATTCTTTCAACTCTGGCGGGGCCATACAGTATGGCGAAATGGAAATGGGCTGAGTTCCCGGAGCCAAATCAATATAGAAATCAATATCCCTGTCGGGTGGCATCCCCGGCAAATCTGTAGGAAATACCTCTGGAAACTCACGAACAACTGGAACTAAATCCATGGAAGGAACCTCCGCACTAGAATTGCAGACATAAGCCAAATAAGCTAGACACCCCTTCTCGACCATATGCCGAGCCTTCACAAAAGAGATAACCCTGCTGGTAAAATGGCCAGGAGTCCCTCTCCACTCTAATCGAGACAACCCCGACAAGGCTAAGGTCACCATCTTGGTTTGACAATATAATATAGCATAATAAGGTGACAGCCAATCCATACCCATAATTACATCAAAATAAACCATATCTAGAAGTAGAAGATCTACACGAGTCTCAAGGTTCCGAATGATGACCACACACGAACGATAAACTAGATCTACAATAATAGCATATCCCACTGGTGTGGACACATACACAGGAGCACTCAAAGAATCACGAGGCACGACTAAATAGGAAGCAAAATAGGACGACACAAAGGAGTAAGTAGATCCCAGATCAAATAGAACAGAAGCATCCCTACTGCAAACTGAAACAATACTTATAATAACGGCGTCAGATGACTCAGCCTCAGGCCTGGCTGGAAAAGCATAACACCGGTGTTAGGCTCTACCACCCTGAACTACGTCCTTGGGACGACCTCTAGCTGACTCATCTCCACCTCTAACGGCCTGATCTCCACCTCTAATAGTCTGGCCCCTACATCTAGCTGCCTGACCCCTGCCTCTGGCTGGCTGAGCAGGTGGTGCAGCAACTGGTGCTGGAACCATGGCACGAGAACCCTGATGATGTGAGCTGCCCGATGTCAGAGGGCAAAATCTAGCAATGTGCCTCGGATCACCACAAGTATAGCAAGACCTCGGCTGCTATGACTGCTGGCAGTGAAACTGACCCTGTCGACCTGAGTAACCATCCTGAAAACTCTAGAGCGGAGGTGCACTAATAGGGGCTGGTGGTGCACTGTAGGCTAGCTGGTCGGAATAATGCATCTGAGGGCTACGACGACCTGAGGCACCGTGGGTTGCCTGGAGTGCTGAATGAAATGGCATGGGAGGATGGCCTCTGCCATAAGTACCCCGGCCTCCAGATGAAGCTCCACTGAATCCACCGGAGTGACGAGGCATCTTGTCAGACCCCTGAGCTAAAACCATCTCGACTCGCCTGGCAACATTGGCAGCCTCCTGAAAAGAAATCTCACTCCCAGTCTCCTTAGCCATCTGTATTTTGATAGGCTGAGCAAGTCCATCAATAAACCTCCTCACCCTCCCTCTCTCGGTGGGAAGTAGAATAAGAGCATGACGGGCCAAATCCACAAAATGTGTCTCATGCTGAGTAACGGTAATACTGCCCTGCTGGAGATGTTCGAACTGACGGCGATGCTCCTCTCTCAATGTGATAGGGAGAAACTTCTTTAGGAAGAGCTGAGAACACTGGTCCCAAGTAAGAGCAGGTGACCCAGCTGGTCTGGTCAACAGATAATCTCTCCACCATTTCTTGGCGGAACCATTCATCTGAAATGCAGCAAAATCGACTCTGTTGGTCTCCACTATACCCATGTTCCGTAGAACCTCGTGATAGCTATCGAGATACTCCTGGGGATCCTCTGAAGGAGCACCACTGAAGTGAACTGGAAAGAGCTTGGTGAACTTGTCCAATCTCCAAAAAATCTCAGAAGACATAGCTGATCCATCTTCGGCCTGTGCCGCAACAACTGGCTGAACTACTCTGACTGGCTGAGCTGTTGGAGCCTGATACTAGGGAGATGTCTGCTCCGGAGCGGGAGTAGTGAGAGTTTGGGCTCCTCCTCCAGCCTGAGAGACGGCTGGTGCCATGGGAAATGCGCCAGTCTGGGCCACACTCTCCATAAGGCCCACCAAACGGATCAAAGCCTCCTGAAGTACTGGGGTGGCAACCCCCTTCGGAACCTGAGCTGATCCGGCAGGAAAAGTCTGGGCTGGAACCTCCTCGCCCAACTCTACCTGAGGCTCCACTGCTAGTACTGCTGCACGAGCTCTGGGCTGAGCCCTGACCCTGCCTCGGCCTCTGGCACGGCCCCAATCTCGACCTCTGCCCCTCGTAGGAGCTGCCACTGGGGGCTCTAGCTGCTGCTCAGCTGAGGAAGCGGCACGTGTTCTCGCCATATGCGAGAGAATAAGAGTAGAAGAGTTCAGTCAGTATTGAGAAAACAAAATCGCACCTCAGAGAAATATAGAAGTGAAATTGTTCCTAAACTTCATAGCCTCTGGAAGATAAGCACAGACGTCTCTGTACCGATCCTCCAGACTCTACTAAGCTCGCTCGTGAATCGTGAGACCTAGGCAACCTTGTGCTCTGATACCAACTTGTCACGACCGGAAATTCTTACCGTCGGGACTGTGATGGCGCCTAACATTTCACTTGCTAGGCAAGCCAACGTAAGAGAATCATTAAACCAATCCTTTTTCCATTTAGTAAATAACAGCAAATTAGCTAAGATGAAATATAGTGAGTGCGAAATAATTTAAAAACTGCATTAATTACTACCACCCGGATCTGGAGTCACAATTCACGAACTACTAAGATTTAGCTACAAGTAAGGTGTCTGAAGGAATACAACTAGTTGAAAGAAAGAAACAGTAAACAGAAAAGATAGACGGGGACTTCAAGGTTTGTGAACGCCGACAGATCTACCTTGAGTCTCCGGATAGCGGGTCCAACAGCTAAAATCTCGATCAACCCGAACCAGTACCAAAATCTGCACAAAAAGTGCAGAGTGCGGTATTAGTACAACCGACCCCATATACTGGTAAGTATCGAGTCTAACCTCGGCGAAGTAGTGACGAGTCTAGGACAAGACAACTACAAATAAACCTGTGCAATATATATCAATATATACAACAATAACAACAACTAAAGAAGCAAGGCAAGAAATATTGGGAAGCGGACATGCTGAGGGGATTACGTGGCAAGGAATCACAATAGGAATGAGAACATGATCAATCGATATATATTAAATAGAAAGAAACAAGTAAACACAGTAAAGGAAAGTGCACGGCATCACCCTTTGTGCTTTTACTCTCAACCTCACCATAAGAAAATAATAGAAACGGCACGGCATCACCCTTCGTACTTTTACTCTCAACCTCACCATTAACACCTACTCACAAAATGTTGCACGGTATCACCATTCGGGCTTTAACACTCTCCCTCACCAAGACAATGAACAACAATAACAGGGAGATAGAAATATCAAGAACAAGTCTGACGTCAACATTCAATTCCACGTTACTAACCTCAACATTGAGTCAATACCCAATCAATACCAATTTCCGTAAAACATAATAAGAATTGTTCAACATAACGAATAGCTAGTCTAATCATGAACAACATGATCAAGGAATACCACGATTACAATAATAAGACTCACTCACATGTTATGACTCGACAACGCATAGGTACTCGTCACCTCACCTATAAGTTGTACTCAACATACAAACACGTAGCATATAAGCGAATAATACCTAATCCCTCAAGCCAAGGTTAACCACGACACTTACCTTGCCCCGAAGGCCACTCAATACTCAATGACTGTTGTTTCTCTAGAATCCACATCCAAACCACTAGTATATATTTTAAAACGACTCAATAATATCAAATATTGCTAAAGGAATCAATTACATTGCATAAATTTAGATTTCCCAAACCTTTTCCCAAAAAGTCAAAAACTGACCCCAGGCCCGATTGGTCAAAACCCGAGGTTCGGACCAAAATTTACTTACCCACTCAACCCCGAGTCCGGATATATAATTGGTTTTGGAACTTGACCTCAATTTGAGGTCTAAATCTCCAAATTTAGAAATCCCTAGTTTCTACCCAAAAATCCCCAACTCCACCATGAAAACCTTGGATTTTAGGTTGAAAATTCATAAAATGTAATGGGTAATTAAAAGAATGCTGTTTAGAATCACTTACTAACACTTTCAGAAAAAACATGTCTTTTGAAAATCGCCTCTAGGCCGTCTAGCTTTTGAAGATCTGAAAGAATGGCTTAAGTCCCGTTTTGGGACTGTTTTATGAACTGGGCGACAGTGTTCATCGCGTTCACGAGGACACTGTCGCGTTCGCGAAGAGCAGAGCTTGCCAAGCTTAAGCGATCACAAAACTCCTATCGCGTTCACGAAGGTTACACCCCCCTGGCCTTCGCATTCGCGAGTCCTTGCTTGCGTTCGCGATGAACAGTGACTGACCCCCTCCACCAGGTCCCAAATGCTACGCGTCCGATATGAGCCAGTCGCGTTCGCGAAGGGTAAAGCCCCCATCACTCCGCGTTCGCGAAGAGGAAAAACTAACCCTCACCAGCTTACCCTTCGCGTTCGCGAGAGTATCTTCGCGAACGCGAAGAAGAACACACCAGAACAGCTGCTGCAGCAAACATACCAGATTTTCTAAGTCCAAACATCCTGTAGCCTATCCGAAACTCACCTGAACCCTCGGGGCTCCAAACAAAACATGCACACAAGTCTAAAAACATCTTACGAACTTGATCGCGCGATTAAATCGCCAATATAATACCTAAAACTATGAATTGAACATCAAATCGAATGAAGTTTTCAAGAAAGATTTAAAACCTCTATTTTCACAACCGGGCGTCCGAATCATGTCAAACAAACTCCGTTTCTCACCCAGTTTTACAGACAAGTCTTAAATATTATGGCTCCGGAACCAAAATACGGACATGATATCCACAAGGCTAAACATAAATCAAATTCTTAAAACCATTATATTTTTAGTCTTTAAATTTTCAACAAAAATTCATATCTCGATCTAGGGACCTCGGAATTCGATTCCGGGAATACGCCTAAGTCCCATATTTCATTACGGACCCACTGGGGCCGTCAAAACACGGGTCTGGGCCTGTTTGGTAAAAATATTGACCGAAGTCAACTTAAATTGATTTTTAAGGCAAAAACTCTCTTTTTATCAGTTTGTAATACATAAGCTTTCCGGAAGAACCCTCGGACTACGCATGCAAATCGAGAAAGGCTAAAATGAGGTTTTTGAGACCTCAAAACGTAAAATTAGGTTCTACAATATAAGATAACCTATCGGGTCATCACATTCTTTACCTCTAAAACAACTGTTCGTCCTCGAACGGACATAGAAAAGTACATGGGCTGGTGAAAAGATGTGGATATCTACTCCGCATGTCCAACTTGGACTCCCAAATAGCAGCCTCGATGGGTTGACCTCTCCACTGCACTCGAACTGAAGGATAACTCTTTGATCTCAACTGGCGAACCTGCCAGGCTAGAATAGCCACCGGCTCCTCCTCGTAAGTCAAATCCTTATCCAACTGGGCAGAGCTGAAATCTAACACATGGGACGGATCGCCGTGATACTTTTGAAGCATGAAAACATGGAACACCGGATGAACTGATGATAACCCCGGTGGCAATGCAAGCCTGTATGCCACCTCTCCTACTCTCTCGAGAATCTCAAAAGGTCTAATATACCAAAGGCTCAACTTGCCCTTCTTTCCGAACCTTATTACACCCTTCATGGGTGACACCCAAAGCAACACTCTCTCCCCGACCATGAATGCAACATCACGAACCCTATGGTCGGCATAACTCTTCTTCCTGGACTGAGCTGTGCGAAGTCTAACCTTAATAATCTTGACCTTGTCCAAGACATCCTGTAGCAAATCTGTACCAAATAACCGAGCCTCCCCAGGCTCAAACCATCCGACCGGCGATCGACACCGTCTACCATATAGTGCCTCATAGGGAGCCATCTGAATGCTCGACTGATAGCTGTTATTGTAGGCGAACTCTGCAAGGGGCAAGAGCTAATCCCACGATCCTCCGAAGTCTATAACACATGCGCGGAGCATATCCTCTAAAATCTGAATAGTGCGCTCGGACTGTCCGTTTGTCTGAGGATAAACCATTGTGCTCAACTCAATTACGTTTGTCTGAGGAATTCAATTTTGGGCATACGCCCAAGTCCCATATTTCATTACGAACCCACCGGGACCGTCAAAACACGGGTCCGGGTCCGTTTGCTAAAATGTTGACCGAAGTCAACTTAAATTGATTTTTAAGGCAAAAATTCTCTTTTTATCAATTTTTAACATAAAAGCCTTCCGGAAGAACACCCATACTGCACATGCAAATCGAGGAAGGTTAAGATGAGGTTTTTGAGACCTCGAAACGTAGAATTAGGTTCTAAAATATAAGATGACCTATCGGGTCATCATATTGAGTGAGGAAGGAATGATGAAATCCTTGTGCTCGTGTTCTTTCAACTCCTCCTTAGCCTCCTTAGGTCGAATATGTATCAAAAGTCCAGAAAATAACATTTTCCCATATATTTATACCAAGAAGGGTTGGGCCGAGACGAAACTACCTTCTCCTAGCCGAAATAGGATATTGGCTCTGTAAAGATTACACAGGCGCGTGCATGGGGCGACGCGCCACGCGAGGCATTAGTAGGGATTTCTAGAGAGCATCACAATTCAATAGGCTTCCCAAATACAATGTTGTGGCGCACCACGCGTCGCCCCACACGCCACAGTAGTGCAAATTTCTCAGAGTATGGATTTTTCTTGATTTGTGACCTCCAGACTTGGTACTCGACCCCCGAACATGATCCCGGCTTAATCCCTTGGGCACATACTCAGGCTTCAAAGCTCTAAATAGCTCAAATTTGCTCCACAACATCTACATCACTCGAAATCACTCCTAATATACATAAAATACACAATAAGTGATAAACACTATCAATTAAAAATCAAACACAAGTAAAGTGTGGTGAATTAGAGTGCAATAAGCGACTAAAACACGTAATTATAGCCTATCATCAATATCTTTCATTGTTGAGTTTATTCTTCTATTTCATCGTGATATTGTAATTTTTGTGTTGATTTACTGTAAGGCCCTATAAAATCTTACCGAAAACCTGGAATTTTATGGTGCCGAAGTAGACTTATGTGCTGAACAGCGCGTTGGGGTATTGAAGAAAATTTTTGGAAGTGCAGGGCATTTCTGCGGTCGCAGAATTGATCTGCGGACCGCAGATCTGCCGCAAAGTGAGGCAGAAATTTGGGCAAACGTTTGGGCCATTATGCGGTCCATTATGCGGCCGCAGAATAGGTCTGCGGACCGCATATCAGTCGTGGAGTGTGGCAGAAGTTCCCAGTTCCGAAAGGCCATTATGCGGCCCATTTTGCGGACTACAAAAGCATTATGCGGTCGCATATACGACCCCAGATCTGTATCGGGGCTTCATTTTTCTAATTTTATAACTCGACCCCCATTTCATTTATCTAGCCTAAGGGTTCATTGTTAGGGGATCACTGGTCATTTTAGAGAGAGGAGAGAACTATTCTAGAGAGAGGAAAGGGAAGGTTAAGGATTTCACCACTCTACCTTGATCGAACATTGGGATTTCATCGAAAGGAACTTGCTAGGGCTTCAAAGAGGTAAGAATTTCTTTTTCCAATTCTTCAATTTCGGGTTTGGGGATGATTATGGATGATAAGGGTAGATTTATCACATGCATGAGCTAATAATGATTGTGGGAAAGTTGTTGAACAATCTTGGGCGGTTTTGTTGTTGAATTAGTTGAGGGAAAGGTTGGGTCATAGTTGTGACAGCCCTTGCCATATAAATTTCTATAATCATGCTTGTAATTCTCCCCTCCTATATAGATTGGCATCGTTAGGAGTGTTGGGATATTATTGTGGCACTACGAAAAGCTCTTTCGAGATACGAAGGATAAACTCTCATCCTAGTATCGGAATTCCCGAATCCTTGTAAAATTCTATCATTTGTAATCGAACTTGAAATGCTATTGATGTGGGGTATTCAAACTAGTAGAATTGATGCACAATTGGCATAACGTGTTAGAACCCTCATCTATTAATGATTCTCTATTTTTGACTTAATCACGTTATACCCCTCTGGGAAGAAGATCTTGTATGAAATCAATGTGATTAAACACCTATTTGTCATATGATGAAACTTTATGAATTTACACTTGCTAAGGCCAAAGGTGCCAAACAACAAATTAGAAGGGAACTCTTTTGTACATATTATTATCATTTTGGGAACTCGAGCTGTGGCATTATGGTTACACCTCCACCCGCATACGTTGGGGTGAGGCGGCGGGACCGCGTTGTGTATAGCTGTGGTATTGTGATTACACCTTCACCCGCATACGTTGGGGTGAGGTGGCGTGGCTGCTTTGTGTATAGATGTGGTATTATAAATACACCTCTAACCGTATACATTGGGATGAGGTGGCGGGGCTGCTTTGTGTAGAGTTTCTGGTATTGTGATTGCACCTCACCCGCATGCATTGGGGTGAGGCGGCAAGGCCGCTCTGTGTAAAGGTAGTTATAGAGGATTTCTGACTTGAAATTTATAAGTGTTATTGGAAGTACTTAATAAATCTGTTTTGACTTTTATGGCTATCTAAGCCCTATGATCGTTACTATGATTCATCATATTCATGTTGTATTTCCAAGTCCTTGAAAAGATATTTTGGTTTCATACTAGTACTATTCGACATGTACTAACGCGGGGGTGATGCATCTTTAATGGATGCGGGTGGTTCCACATTGGAAGGCATTGATCAGTGATAGTGGTACACTCTTCTCCCAGCTGACTTGGTGAGCCCCACTTCTTTCCGGGGTTGTGCATCTTTTGTTTCGTGTGTATTATGTTTTGAGGTATAGCTAGAGCCTTGTTGCCGGCACTATCATTGTACTCTTTTTATATATATTAGAGGCTCCATAGACATGATGTGGGTTGTGTATTGGTATTAAGAAAGTCAAGATAGTAATGTTGTATGTGTGTTACATATTCTACTTCAAACTATGAAATTGTGTGTATTTTGAGACTTTATAAATGAATAACTAATGGTGATGGAATTATTATTTTTCATGAACCCTCTTGGTGTTAATTAATGAAACGTGTTCTTTTCTTTATTCATGGGTGAGTTGGGCAGACGGCACTGTGCAGGCTTTCTCGACCAGGGTAACTCTGTTGAGCGTCAGTCGCACTCCTCGAGGTTGGGGCGTGATATTTACTTTTCTTACTCTTGTGTTATTGTTGTTGTTTTGTAGTCAGTATTGTTGAGCCATGGGATATGTATTGTTGTGGTATTGGTATTGTTGTTATGGCAACGTCAAGGCATATAGGCATGTGTGGTGCGAGTTCCTATGTTGTGTAGTTGTGTTTTTGGCACTTGTGGGCCTGTTGAGAGAATTTGTCGAGGTGTTTGCACGAGATTCTACCGCGCTATTGTTATTATTGATATTGCACATGTGGCGATACAAGGCGGTCTATATATGTTGGGTTTATGCATGTGGCAAGACAAGGTAAGATAATTATTGATGCATGAGTGGTGAGACAAGAAGGGTATTTACTTTATTGTTGCGCACATAACGAGACAAGGGGGCTATGTTAGGGATGATATGTGATGCTTTGGGGGCATATTATTGATGACATTCGTTGGGTGGTGTGACATCCTTGTGTGTGTCATGCATATTACATGACTTGTTATGTTGTTTCCATTGTGCTACTTGGTGTCTCTGATATTACTTGTTGACTTGAGCTGTGATAGTACACCTGCACGTGCATACACCGTTACATGTTATTTATACCATACCAAGAGTATGAAACTTGATGTTGATTGATCATGTACATGCATTCTTGTATATCTGCCTTGTTACGTCCCGTACTTTTGTACGTTAGATTTGTCGTAAGATAATTGACATAAGTTCAAGGATAAGATTATTTTTGAGGTTATAAGTATTTATGCTATTTATAACAAGTGATAAGTAAGTGTCGTAAAGGTCGGAGGGTAAACGAGTTGAAGAAATTGAGTTTCGTTGAAGTTTGACATTTTGGAATAAAATACGGTCCAAGCTATAATACCCTGTATTTATGGATTAGTGCTATCTAATATACCACATGACCATGATAGTAAAGTATATTATAGTAAGGTATATGAAGTATATTAGTATTTAAGTGAAATGAGACCTGGAAATTAATTATGTGGCTAATTAGTTAAATATTGGATTTTAGTGGAAGATTAATAGATTAATTAGTGGAAAATTATTGTTGTGGGCATCAATCCCCGTGTAGTAGCCAGAATGACTAAGCATTATAATTTATGAGGTGGCATCTTTGGAGTTAAGTTCTTTATTAGGTGTATTCGTGTTAAGGGGCCCACACTCTATTATGTGGAGTCCAAATTCACTATCTAACTAAATTTATTTATTCATATTTCTTAAAAGAACTAGTGTTCAGCAGCAAGACATAAATATTTGAGGAGTGATGTATTCCATTTTTGAGGAGTGGGAGAGAATTTATCTTTAAAGTGACACAAAGATCTTGGATGGAGGCAAATGGAGGCAGCAACGTGACTTTCACTTTTGTGTGTAGTAGCCCATGATTTAATTGTGTAAATACCAACGTCCCTCCTTCATTTTTAAGGAGATAACTCATATTCCTTCTCAACAAAATGGGTACTAAGTTCTATGATTGAGGCAAACGTAGAAAACGACATAGATATTATACCCACATCGGTTTCCTCCGGATAATAGCAAATTGGAGATTTCTTTGTAATAAAGTAAGGTGTCGGGAAGCTTTAAAGAAGGTTATCTAGGTTTGATCTGTTGTCTACGATCTCTTACGAGCTCATAAGAGAAATTAAGATATGTTAAGGCTAATCCCTCCTTCTTTTGGCATGATCTAAGTAATAAAATGTAAATGTAATGTTATTCTTTAAGTGATTCTACTCTTAGTAGTTAAGGATATCTACATTATTGATTCCTGTAAAATGATACTCAAAGCATGTCTAAGTATGTTTCTAAGTCCCTATTGAGGCATACGATATAGATGTTAATGTTTAGAATATAATGATATATGCATCTTCACTTACCCGTTATGCATTTACCACCGAGCTACGGCCGGTTGGGTAGTTACGCATTTTACCACTGTGCTACGGCTGGTTGGACAGTTACGTATTTACCACTGTGCTACAGCCGGTCGGGCAGTCATGCATTTACCACCGTGCTACGATCGGTCAGGCAGTTATACATTTACCACCGAGCTACGGTCGGTCGGGCAGTTACCACTGATCAGTTGGGAAATCATGTTACAATATGGATAATAGTCCCAAAGAGGCATTATATATGCAAGTATAATTAGTATGCATATACGGTGGCACTTCAAAGGTGCAGGTTGATTCTTATATCTCTTTCATTAATGTTGACTTATTGTTATGTTTCAAGTCTGCCTTACATACTCAGTATATTATTCGTACTGACACACTTTTTGTTGTGGACACTGCATTCATGCCTGCAGGTGTAAGAAATCAGTTAGACGAGCCCCCATAGTAGACAAGGTTAGCATTCAGCGAAAGATCGATAAGATTCCACTTAATTCGGAGTGCAACTGAGTCTATAAGTCATCATGTCAGAGTTTTACTGTAGACTTATGGGTAGGTCGGGACCCTGTCCAGTTTGATATCAAATACTCTTAGAGGCTTTGTAGACATAGGTTCATTATGTACAGAGACCTTCACGGCCCATGTGTATTCATATTTTAAGTATGATGGATCGCAGATATAACGTTTGCCCACTTATAATTATGCATTATGAGTTGTGGCCATGTTGGCCTATGATAGTTACAAAAAGTAATGAGTTTAGCCAACTCGATATATGTATGTTCTAGTTTTGATCGAACAATCATGAGTTACAGAGTAGTTCGCTCGGGCCAGTAATGCCCGAGTGCTAGCCACCCTCCATAGGTTTGGAGCGTGATATGCCTTCTCTGTGATATGGTTGGACTGGTAGCATGTGACTACGCCAGACGAATTGTGAAGTTGAGCCTGTGATCACACCGGGCGGATTATGATATTGAATCTACGACCATGCTGGGCGGATCTTGATATTGAGCCTATGACCATGTCAGGTGGGTTGTGATATTGGCACGTGAGTTGTCTATGCGGTTGTGATTGATAATGTGGGCACGAGGTGCCATCTGTATTTTATTCGTGACTTGGGATTCGTTACTCGTGATTATGAGGTGTGGTACCTCGGGGTGATATCTCGTTACAAACCTTGAGTTAGAACGACTTGATTATTTGGTTGTCATTTGTTTTTCTTAATTGGGTTCACTGGTACTTTAACTATGTTCTCATTACTTGTTGCGTTGTCACATGTTTACTCCTTGTTACCATTAGTTTCTCTTACTTTCCATTAAGCTTTATATTAATATTTGATCCTCTGTAAGCTTTATGTTAATACTTTGCACAGGTTTTTATGTCTAGTAGGTGTCTTGACTTTTACCTCGTCACTACTCCACCCAGGTTAGTTTTGATACTTACTAGGTACCAATTATGGTGTACTCATACTACGTTTTTGTATATTTTTGTGCATATCCAGGTACTTTGGAGCATTTCGAACGATAGTTAGCTGCTTGTGATTCCCTGCGGAGACTTCAAGGTATATCTTCAATTGTGTTCGTAGGCCTCGGAGTCACCTTCTGTTGCCTTTCATTGCTACTGTTTATTTTTGTTCCAGAACAGTATTGTATTTATAGATTACTTGTGAACTCAGTAGAGCTTATGTCTCTGTACTATCGGTTTTGGGATTGTATGACTATTGTCTAATGTTGGATTTTATCATGTCATTTATCAGTTTAAGTTAATAGCTTAGTCGTTTATTTATATTAAATTCTCCATAGGTGTTAGTCTTACCTAGTCTTAGAGACTAGGTATCATCACGATCCTTAAGGTGGGATTCTAAGTCATGACAAGTTGGTATCAGAGCTCTAGGTTCATAGGTGCTACGAGTCATAAGAAAGTTTAGTAGAGTCTAGCGGATCGGTACGGAAATGTCTGTACTTATCTTCGAGAGGCTATAGAACTATTAGGAAATTCCACTTCTTTGATTCCTTATCGTGTGGATTTATTGATTTCGGAATCTGAGCCTTTGTCTTTCTATGCTTTCACATATGGTGAGGACAAGTACTACCAGATTAGCTGAGTAGACACCCGTACCCCTTGCTAGAGCCGCGAGTGGCCGGGGTCGAGGTAGAGGCCGAGGAAAGGCACGTGCTACAGCCAGAGCAGCGACTGAGGTACCACTAGTAGCTCCAATTGGGGAGCAGGCACATGAGACGCCTACTACACCCCTACCCTAGGAGACATTGGAACATTTCTTGAGCATGTTCAGTACATTAGCTTAGGCGGGATTGATCTTAGTAGCTCAAGCTACTTCTCAGGCTAGGGAAGAGCCCAGACTCCCTCCTCCCGTACTCTAGAGCAGCGGTTCCATTTTTATCAGGTTCCTAGAGTTTTGCTAGCACAGCCCGTTATCTCGATTCAGCCTGAGGTCAGGCTAGAGACATCGGAGGAGGAGCAGAAGAGACCTGAGAGGTTCAAGAAGTATGACCCCTCCTACTTACAGTGGTGCAGTTATTGAGGATGCACGGGATTTTCTAGACAAAAGCGAATGTATTCCCCGGACCATGGGCATTGTGGAGCTGAGCGAAGTCGCCTTTACTACATTTTAGTTGTCAAGGTTAGCATATAGGTGGTGGAAGGATTATGAGGAGGGTGGTCAAGTTGATGCAGTCACATTCACTTGGACTCAGTTTTCGGATATGGTGCTTGAGAAAGTTGGTCCCACAGACCCTCAGGGATGTATGCCGCACCGAGTTTGAGCAGCTATAGTAGGGGACTATGACTGTGTCTGAGTACGCTATGAGGTTCAGTGAGTTATCTCGTCATGCACCTTCTTTGGTTTTTACTGTTATAGAGAGAGTCCGCAGATTTATCGAGGGGTTCAATTATGGTCTCAAACTTGGGATGGTACGGGAGCTAGAGACTGATACTTCATTTTATCAGGTGGTGGAGATCGCTAGAAGGATCAAGCGCATCTATGATTTAGAGAGGGAGGATAGGGAAGCTAAGAAGCCTCATGGACCGGGAGGATCTACTGATCCCTATTTTGGGGACAGGGCGCGTTATGGTAGAGGTTTTGTTGGTCAGCCAATTTAGTCTGCACTTCAGGCTTCACGTGGTGCTCCAGTTATCCATGGGTCCCAGAGTACCCGTTCCGGATAGCTTCACAGCCACATCAACAGAGAGGTTGCTTTAAGTGGGGATACTAGGCACATGGTGAGCGATTGTCCCAGACTTCGAGCGAGGGTGCCTCAGTGGGGTTCTTAGGCTACGGGTTCCGCTCTAGTTGTTACTACACCTACACAGCCAGCTAGAGCTGGGGGACAGAAGGATAAAGGGCATCCTACAGAGGAGGCTCGACCCGCTGTTATGCTTTCCCTGGTAGGGCTAAGGCCGCTACACCAGATGATGTTGCTACAGGTATGGTTGCAGTTTGTTATTGAGATACATCAGTTTTATTTTGATCTGATCCTATTTATTGGTATGAGTCCTCATATCTTGCTTCATATATGGTTATGTTTCGTGATTCTTGTGGTCTGTTTGGGTGTCTGCACTAGTTGGGGCATTCTATTGTGATAGCCCTTGTCAATTGCTCTAGTTTGGTCGCTATTGAGGGTTATGATGCTAGGGTGGACTTTCTATTACTTAATACTGTAGGTTTTAATGTGATTTGTGGATGATTTGACCAAGACTTGTGATTTGGGCGTTCTAGAGGTATGGGAAGTCTGTTACGTGTTGCAGTTTTATTCTACGGGATTGAGTTAGTAGAAGATTTTTAGTTGTCGGGATGTTTATCTTACAGGTGATTCTGAGTTGAGGATGGGATCCTTGTGTTCTTTGTGGATAGGTATGTTTGGACCGGGCTGTGTGTCGCGGTGAGGTTATGTTAGGGTAAGATTTATTGTGGTTGTTGTGTGTGTCTTGATTCTTCCTTGTGGGGTGGATTCCTAGTGTGGTACCAATGGGGAGTCATACCCGTTGGACTTGTTTGATAGTTCTTTCACGTGTTTATCTTTTCATTTTCAGTTATATTCGAGTTGTGTGTGGTTGGGTACGAATTGCGTCGTATGTATCTAGGTGGCGTTTGGTGTGGATTGTTGGTCGGGCAAGTGGTTATGAGATTTCACATGTTTCTTACATCATTAGTTGTGCTGGTAAGGTTTGGAACAAGTTCCTAGTTGATATGAGGTTATTTACTGGCATCAGGTTGAATTATGGGCAGCTATTTTGGCCAGAGATATTACTATGGGCTGATGGGTGATGTGTTACGTCGTGTGGTTATACCATATGGATGTATGCAAGAGTTGTTACAGTTGGTTGAGTTTGATACAATGTGTTTATGTGAGGGTCGAGTCTTTGGGGGAATGTTGAGATGTTGAAATTTGGTTCTAAGGCTTATCGGTATGGGTGGAAGGAATAATCTTCAGTCGAGATGGTGTTTTCGAGCTTATGTGGATTGGGGTGGCGTGGGATCACCCGTGTATATGTTTATGGTAAGTTTACAAAACGATTTGATGACTTTGGAACGACTACTGGCTCATCCGAGGACAAACGTTTGTTTAAGAGGGGGAGAATGTAACGACCCAATCGGTTATTTTGAGCTTTAGCATTCCATTCGGTTATTTGAGATCTTGAGTAGCTTTAAATGTTGTATTATGACTTGCGTGTATGGTCGATTTCGGTCTTGAGTGATTCGAGATTGATTTGGAAGAATGATTCTCATGTTAGAAGCTTTTAATTAGAAGAGTTGACTCAGTTTGACTTTTGCATATTTAATCTCGGATCAGAGTTTTGACGGTTCCGTTAGGTCCGTATGGTGATTTAGGACTTAGGAGTATGTCCGGATGTTGATCGGAAGTCCGTAGGTTGATTTGGTGCATTTTTACGAAAGTTGGAAAGTTAAAGATTTGGAAGGTTGAGAGGTTTGGCCGAGAGTTGAATTTATTGATATCAGGCTCGGATTGTGATTTCGGGAGATGTTATAGGTCTGTTGTGTTATTTGGGACTTGCACTCATAATTTGAGGACATTCTGAGTTGTTTAGGCTTGTTCGGCGCAAGTTTTGAAAATGTTCATCAGTTCATTAGGCTTGAATTGAGGTGTGATTCGTAGTTTTGATGTTGTTTGATGTGATTTAAGGACTCGAGTAGGTTCGTGTTGTGTTTTGGGGATCGATTGGTGTGACTGGACGGGATCCAGGGGGCCTCGGGAGTGTTTTGGATGGGTATCGGACAATTCCACCTTGTTTTTGGCATGTTGATGTTCTCATGTCTAGTTTCCTTCTTCGCGTTCGCGACATGGTGGTCGCATTCGCGAAGGGTTAAAGGGGGGGTGGGCAGTCACCCTTCTTTGCGTTCACCATCGAGCTCCACGTTCGCCAAGCAGCCACGATCGAGTTGGTTTTCATTGAGGATCGAATCTTTATTATCCAAAATCGTTTCCTATGGATTTTATTCTTGACATTAAGTTATTTTGACTAGATTCGGTCCATCCGGAGGTTGTTTCACATGGGAAGGGCTTCTTAGAGTATTTATTTAGCTTCTTTGAGGTAAGCGTCTTGCCTAACTTTGTGTGGAGGAACTATCCCATAGGATTTGGTTAAATTGCACTATTTGAATTACGTGGAAGACGTGTACACGGGGTGACGAGCGTATACACAACCTTATATGTGGAAATTGATCGTTTTAGACTCTTAGGTTTCTCATTTAATTAAATTTGTTATTACATGTTATATCTTTCATTGTCGAGTTTACTCTTATATGCTTTAATTAAAGTTGTTATTATATGTTACCTATTTCATTGTTAAGTTATTCTTATTTGAATTTGTTATCACATGTTATCTCTTTCATTGTTGAGTTATTCTTATTTGAATCTGTTATTACATGTTATCTCTTTCATTGTTGAGTTTATTCTTCCGTTTCATCGTGTTATTGTAAGTCTTGAGTCGATTTACTTTTCGTACTCCTGTGTTATTGTTGTTGTTCTGTACTCAGTGTTGTTGAGTTGTGGGCTATGTATTGTTGTGGTATTGGTATTGTTGTTATGGCAATGTTAAGGCATATGGGCACATGTGGTGCGAGTTGCTATGTTGTGTTGTTGTGTTTTTGGCACATGTGGGCTTGTGGAGAGAATTTGTCAGGGTTTTTGCATGATATTCTGATGTGCTATTGTTATTATTGATATGGCACATGCGGAGAGATAAGGAGGGCTATACATGTTGGGTTTGCGCAGTTGGTGAGACAAGGTGGGATAATTATTAATGCGCATGTGGCGAGACAAGGCAAGCATTTACTTTATTGTTGCGCACGCGGCGAGACAAAGGGCGCTATGTCAGGGATGATATGTGATGTCTTGAGGGCATATTATTGATGACATTCGTTGGGTGGTGTGACTTCCTTGTGTGTGTCATGCATATTACATGACTTGTTGTGTTGTTTCCATTGTGTTACTCAGTGTCTCTTATATTACTTGTTGACTTGAGCTGTGATAGTGCACTTGCACATGCATACACCTTAACATATTATTTATACTAGTCCAAGAGTATGGAACTTGATGTTCATTGACCATGTACATGCATTCTTGTATATCTTCCTTCTCTGCGATATGGTTGGACTGGTATCCTGTGACCACGCTGGGCAGATTGTGATGTTGAGCATGTGATCATGCCGGGTAGATTATGATATGGAGCCTACGACCATGCCACGTAGATTGTGATATGGAGCATGTGACTATGCCAGGCGGGTTGTGATATTAGCACGTGAGTTGTCCATGCAACACATGAGCTGCCCATGCGGTTGTGATTGATAATGTAGGCATGAGGTGCCATGTCTATTTGATTCGTGACTCGTGATTATGAGGTGTGGTACCTCGAGGAGATATCCCGTTGTAAACTTTGAGTTGTAACGGCTTGATTATTTGGTTGTCATTTGTTTTCCTTAATTGGGTTCACTGGTACTTTAATTATGTTCTCATTACTTCTTGCGTTGTCACCTGTTTACTCCTTGTTACCATTAGTTTCTCTTACTTTCCATTTAGCTTTATATTAATATTTGATCCTCTGTAAGCTTTATGTTAATACTTTGCACAGGTTTTTATGTCTAGTAGGTGTCTTGACTTTTACCTCGTCACTACTCCACCCAGTTTAGTCTTGATACTTACTGGATACCGATTGTAGTGTACTCATACTACACTTCTGAATATTTTTGTACAAATCCAAATACTTCGGAGCGTGTCGGACGATAGTTAGATGCTATTAATTCGCTACAAAGACTTCAAGGTATACCTGCCATTGCGTTCGGAGGCCTCAGAGTCACCTTTTATTGTCGTTCATTACCACTATTTATTTTTATTCCAAAACAGTATTGTATTTAGAGATTTCTAGTAAACTTAGTAGAGCTTATAACTCTATACCATCAGTTTTGGGATTGTATAATTATTGTCCAGTGCTGGATTTTATCATGTCATTAATCAATTTTAGTTAATAGCTTAATCGTTTATTTCTGTTAAATTTTTCACAGGTGTTAGGCTTACCTAGTCTTAGAGACTAGGTATCATCACGATCTTTAAGGTGGGATTTTGGGTCGTGACATCTAAGCTGACAAATGACATTCTTCTCCCAAACATACCTTATCCAAATCTGATTGCTATAATTCCAAGTCAATAATCTCATCTCCCCCAATACAAGTTGCTCGACCTGTATGCCACATCCAATGCCACCTAGAGCCACATGTGATGCAATTCGCACCCCATAAGTAACAACTCGAATATAACCAAATATGGAAGGAGAACCAAGTGAGAAGACTATCCAACAAATCTAAAAGGTACAACCCCAACGCCACCATGCTACGAATCCATATTACAAGGGCGAAGCAAAACACACGAAATAACCACAAAGAGCCACATCCTAACATGACCCCGCCGCGGCACGTAGCTTGGTCCACATGGAATACCCATCAAGCCATATTACTTACAATCAACTACTACATGTGTATCAATAGCAAACACGCGACGTGCATGACCATAACCATGTAGAAACGGATAGTACAATATACTATAGGCAGGAAAACCATGACCACATCGCAATAAGCAATTCAACACCCTAACAGCCATCTCGCTCAAATCTCGCCACAAGGCTTAGCAGAACCACATCGTACGTGTGAATAGTCGAGCAGTCTCACAACCCATTGTAGCATAATAGGAAACACATGGAACATATCAAGATATGAATAAAATCAACTCTAGTCGTTGACATACCTCCATCAATAGATGTGTTGAGTAAACATCCCAATCCGATGCAGAATACACACTCCCGCTACGCCTACTAACAGACCCCCCAATTCTATTTCGATTATCCCATAATTGGTAAATAACCTTCCAAAAGCCCAGAGAAACATATCCATAACATATACAATCAGTTTTCCAACCCTTAACATACCTTCACAGCTCGCAACCAAGGAATAGTCTGTGTTTGAGAACATTCAGTCCCTAAACCTCAAGAATACAGGAATCTCCATATCTAATCTCCAACTTTGCCGCTCAAATGAATGATACATCACATATACACATTCACCTCGTGATAAATACTCTCATAAGACTACCGCACCATGTAGCAAAACCTGAACATCCGCAGTTAACAACCAGGCGATCTCTGTAGTGCTAGTCAAGTATCCGCAGATCCTCACACAATGAATCTACTACCATATACACTATATTCAGGCAATACAATATAGTGCTAACATCCTCCTAAACATCCTAAATCTCTCATTTTGTCTAAAACTCGTGACCTTCTTTCGAAACTGAAACACAACCTTGCCCATGCAATCTCGATCCCACACGGCGCACCGTAACTATCAATGCTAACTTATAAAGATACAAAAATCTCATAATCAACTGTGAATAACAAGTAGGATAAACACCCCATCAACCAGAGACCTTCTACTTAACCTAATCCAGGAGATCATCTCAACATGCATCAAACCTTCTATACTCGTAGAAGATATCAACCTTAAACTATGATCATAACAGTCACGAGCTCTTCGAAACTCATTAGCACATAACTAAGACATCAGAATTGGGTCTATCTACTCACCCTCGTACTCCATATCTCATCACAATGGCAATATCCACCCTTATCACTTTACACCTCGACACAATAGCTATATCTACCCTTATCGCTCCGCACCCGGCACAATAGCAATATCCACATTATCGCTCTGCACCCAATAAAATAGCAATATCCACCCTTATCGCTCTGACCGACACAATAACAATATCTATCACAATTCTACGGCAAAATCCTTGTGCCAACACCCAACTAATCCGTCCAACATATCCACATGTGCCATAATCGTAACAATTTAATAAGCCAAATCACCATCAAAGACATGCTCATAATTTATCAATAAAGTACACAAGGATATGGAAATAAATAAATGCAGATGAGGGTTCAACATATAAAGCATGAATACGGCTAAATCAATTTAGCAATGATTCAACAAATGTCCAACTTGGCCAATTTAGGAAATGATAATCCTAAAACATGATCTCTAGCATGAAAATAATGAACCCATGTAGTCAAATAAAGGATCGCACATATATCACAGGGAGCACACATTCAATTCAAGGGACAACACAAGAGTGACAAGTACAGGTGTGTGTTTATAATATACATGTGACTACGTCTGAGGCAAGTTTAGCATCAAATCTCAAAATTAGTTCATCATGTTCAAGCTAAGGCATCAATATCCTTAACATTAGCTCTTGCATGGTTTAGTGTGCTCAAATAGTCAATTAATTAAATAATACATAGAAACAAGTAGAACAGACAATCAAATAAAGCATAGGGAAGACACTTATCTCATCCGGGCTAATCCAAAGCTCCAAAATCGCATTTTTTTGGGAAATCAACTCTAACAGGCTCAAATCTAGAAAAACATCAACCAAGAAAGTCCACAAATGCCATAAAAATGATCTCGATCCATAAAGCTTCGATCTCTAATGAATTCCCAAAAGTCAAAAAAGTCAACTCGGGGCCGCGCACCCGAAATCCAAAACCAATACCAAATTTTGATGACCTATAACCTACCGGGTCCAAATATATAATTAGTTTCCAAATCCAACTTTAATTTCATGTTCAAAACCTCAAAATTCGTTCTCTTAATTTCAAGTCAATAACCCACAATTTCTTCTCTTTAAATCCTTGATATAGGTGTAATGATACATGGAAAAATAAAATATACAATCAAAACAAAGAAAAAATTACTTACCCTCATGATTTGGATATTTACCTCCTCCAAAATCGCGTTTCTTGTGCTCCAAGAACTCAAAAAGTGAAGAAAATAAACTCAAAATCCCAAAATTGGATATTTTAAAGCCCTGTGAGTGGTCTTTCTTCGCGATTGCGGTTCACAAAATGTCCAAAATAATTTTCCTTAAATATTGCAAGATATAAGCTCCCAAAGTCAACCCAGTGACAGCAGAAATTTTTTCTACGCGATCGCGGGAAAGCTCTCTGTAATCGCAATTCACAAGTCTAAAATTGCAATTTACTCTTCACGAACGCGGTCCTGAACTCCGCGATCTCCATGTATCCACCTGTAGCCGAAACCAACAACTGAAAAGAGCCTAAAAATGGTCCAAAACCACCCCGAATTACACCTCAGGACCCCGTCCAATATATCATAAATAATATCAAAATCAAGAATCGAATATCAAGATCATTCTCTTAACTTTCAAACCTTTAAACTTTGCCGAACGCGTCTGCATCACACTCAAATATTTAGGATCACAATCAAACTTTGTACACAAGTTTCAATCAACAAAACGACCTATACAATGTTTCAAAACCACAATAGGAGTCTGATAGCATTGAAGTCAACTCCTAGTCAAACCTATGAACTTTCTAAACCTTCAAGTTGCTGACCTTCGACAAATTAAGCCAAATGAACCTAGGCGCCTCTAAATCTCAATCTGGACATGCGTCTAGGTCCAAAATCACCGTATGAATCTATTGGAACCATCAAAATATGAATCCAAGGTTGTTTATACAAAAGTTAAATCTTAATCAACCCTTCCAACTTAAAGCTTCCAAATTGAGAATCACATCACCAAATTAATCTCAACCCACTCGAAAATCAAAATCAACCATGCACGCAAGTCATAATGCATCATATGAATTTGCTCAAAGTCCTAAATCAAAGAACGAGATGCTAGAACTCAAAATGACTGGACTGATCGTAATAGACACGAGCAGGTCCCGTGCGAGGCACGATCTTCCATATATCATATATATAAATAGACCCTATTAGGTTCCGTTTGAGGCACTACCTTCATATATTAGATATATCATATAGATAAATAGACCATATTGGGCCCTGTGAGAAGCACGACCTTCATATATCATATAGATAAATGTACATAGAGATAACTTAACAAGGTTCTTATTTCTTAGCTTCTGAAATATGTTCATAACTTAGTAAATCAGTTATCAATGTGAACTATTCCTTGATAAAAGTATGTTACAGATCATTCATATAAGGAAATCTAAAAACTTTGAAGATACTAGGAATTGTATGAAACCGTCTGAAGGTTCGACTCTATAGAATCAATTTCACACGAATGGAAATAAGTAATATCGAGTATAATAATGAATGTTTCACGACATTTTGTTCTTTAGCATTTCTATAAGGAAGAAACACGTGATATGGAGTCATGCCAAGGAAATGGAAACAAGATAGCCATTACATACCTCGATTCCAATCCTTAGCATATTACAACAATTAAAATACTTCTTTGCAACTTCAATCTTTAACAATAATGATAATTGAAATTCATGTTAACAACCAAACATTGGTTCCAACCATTTATGCAATTCGTCAAACAATAAACGAGCGTAAAGCTCCAAGATTCTTTCACAATGGTGTTTCATCACACCCTTTATTTCTCATAGCTCACAATAGCATACTAAACATCTTATGAGGCCAACCAATACCTCCCTTATAACATCAACATACAAAACAACCCCTAACCATCTCAAACAAATAGCAAAACTTGGACTCATGGCTTCCGAACACTCATATGAATTTGTGTTATAGCTTAGAAGAATATGTCTTACCTTGTTGATCCCTAGAAGTTCTTCACTTGAATGTACTAAGAGTAGGACCTTGCTTCTAAATCCCAAAGATGGATTGCGGTGAGATTCATGTCCTTGATGATGATTTAAGCTAGAGAAGTAGTTGAAACACTTTCCTTGATCTTGGAGGGTGAGAGAACACGAGAAAATGGAGAGATTTTGACCCAAAACATTTATCAAGTGACTAAGAATAAATTCCCGAAGTTTTACCTTATAAAACGTAAATTTTGGCCGACTTAACCTAGGAGGTATCACGTGTCCCGTATTCATTGGGCATTGCATGTTCGTAGTAAAACAAGCATAATTTCTCGTATCGAGATCGGATTAATGAACGGCTTGTTGAATTGGAAACAAAACTTGAAGACCTTTAATTTGTAGGTAATTCATCACCTAAATCATCATACACAGTTCGGTATGCTTATTTGAAGTTGAAGCTTGTGCGGGCTCTTTTGAAATACGGGTCCGTTGTGTAATTTCTCACTTGACATTGTGCTAGGGCTCTCCTTATACCTTAATTAACTTTAAAAACACCTAGTAAACTTATTTTTATGACCATATTATATGGTATTAGCTCGTAGCCTCCTTGGGCACACAAAAAAATATATCTAACCATCGTTGTCACATCTTAAAGTCTTAAATTATTTAGTCACTTTTGACTTCATTATCCTTATTGGTTCTCACACTTCCAATATTGGTGCCATTATATCCACATCGTATGGGTCAAACTTTATCCCCATAATACGGGGTGTTACATCATCTCCACCTTGGGAACATTCGTTCTCGAATGAGAGTTGTAACTTAAGAAAACTCTAAGTCTAGGGTTTTCTAGAAATTTCAGCACAGTTTTCTTTGTAAATAGGACTATCTAAAATCCTATCAGTTAACTAGAAACAGATATACAAGCCTCGCAGGGCATAACAATACTTTCAACGTATCGAAATTATGGATAAACATATAAGGCTCCTCCTGGCCATATGACATATGAAATAAGTTACCTTTCAGCACAACTACCTTCTACTTCTTTTCTCAGTATCTTTAGGTACTAATCATTTTTGACATTTGAAAACATAAGGAAAGTTTCTTTTAGCATGACTTATCTTTTGGTTCTAACATCACTGTTGTCATCAAATTACACAGGCATGATAGATACATGAGATAGGAACATGACTTGAACTTTGAACCTAAGTATAACTCGGTGTGACACATAGCAGAGAGGATACATAGACATGAATCATAAGGTATGAATAGGATCTCGACTCTTAGGTTATGAACATAGAATGTCGAGTTCGATCATGGGCATACCATGAATACGTCAAATTTAAATATAATATATCTGACATAAGTATCATGGGATACCTAAAAGGAATTCCTTTTGCAATTGGAATGTAACATTGATCAAAACTTATCTTACTCATTCAGAGCATAATCTCTCGCATAAAAATAACACCGGTCATTACTCTAACTCTTTCTTAATAGACTTGATAGGATACGAATCGACGACGCACTTCCTTACTATAGTTACATGGCATCTGGAATGCATTGTCATCACATGCCATTTGATCAACTTATCTTTGATGCTCTGCGAGTATTCCTGAATAGGGTGTAAATTTTCCCTCTTTCTGAATTCACATAACATTCGTCACAAGCAGTATTCTCAAGAAGATTCTATCAATAGCTTAAACTGCAAGTTTCTATGGCATACATCCCAATGGGATCTTAAGTTGAGTTGTCTGCAAGTGTCCTTAGTTTACTTACATCTTTACCCTTTCCCAAAAATGATCATACATAGTGCTATTCTGGCACATCTTTGTGCGTCTTGGCCGCATTCCAGACTCGGTCATTTATCTGTAGTTGAAATACTTGTACTGGAATTAGTCTGCTACTTGCTTCTTTCCGATATATTTCCAAAATGTCGTGAACTATGCATCTAGAATATTGAGGTCTCATGCACTTAGACCATTTCTGTAATATGCAACTTGGCAAAATCTGGTGACTTATCTAGGGTCTCTTGACCGTCCATAACTAGGCTTGACACAACTCGATCAACTTTTGTTCAAGTCAATTCATGTTTCATACATATTAAAGGTAACTTCCTAATTGAGACTATATCATATGTTTTTACTTCTAAGTTGCGATCCTCATATCTTATATTAACCTTCCAAATCTCAATGTTTAATTGGAGTTTCTGAAGATTTACACATCTAGCCAATAAGACTATTACATTCATCACTTCGATACTGCATTTAAATAATCTTTTAGAGTCGTAGTATGTCTCTGGATTTTGGATGGATTCAACGTCGTGCATTTTGAGCTCTTACCGTAACCTCCCTCGAAACTTATCGATATTCGGAATCCAAGATTCTGCCTTGGTACTTAATCATACCATCTCCCCCTTAGATCAATGGCTAAACTTTTATACTTGCGGATCCTCCTTTGCCAGTGAGGTTAAACTATCTAACCTTCTTTTTCTGCAATTCATCGTACCACATATAACTTACGACTCTTCCTTCGAATCACTCCGGGGCAACCTTTCTTGCTAGGAATAACTGAGCTAGCTTACATGTACTTGATGCCGATATACTCAATCTTAATGAATTAACTTCGCTAATACAACTAGTCTCAGTGATGCCTTCTTCTGATAACATTTGAAGGATATTCTCCCATAATTTATTTTTTATCGCTTAGTTTCTCTTTTCCACCACTATAACTATACTCTAGTTTAACTTAACACTATGTTTAGATCATTGTTACCGATCGTTTTATAATGTATTGAATTGTACTGTATTGTATCGTTTTATGGGTATAATGTTTGAATAGATCATGCCGTTTGCTGCTATTAAATAATATTTTTGTTGTTTGGTTTGACTGTATCGTACTGTACTGTAACTGATAAGTTAACTAAAATACCCCCGATTGTTTAAATAAAATTTATCAAGAATTACGCATAAAAATAATTTAAGAAAATATCTTTCTACTAAATTATCATTAATTACGTAGCTTGAAAACAAGAGCAAAAACCTGGAAAAAAAAAAAGGTTAACTAATATTAGCAATAAAAAAAAATTAAAACGATGGAAAGAGACAAAGAATCGAACGGAGACTTGGATAAAAATAACGGGGCAAACCAACTTTAGAAAAAACTGGAAGAAGACAAAATAGGTCAATAGGATGGAGATTTGGAGTTAAAATAAAAGAAATTAAATGATAAAATAGAATTATGGAGTAATAAGTAATGGCATAATTGGAAAAGAAAATAAGAAACGATCTCACCACACCAAATCGGTTGTTTTATAAAATGGGGCTTTTGATCGTTCCGGAACAATGCATTTAACAATACGATACAATCAATTTTAAATAAACAAACATTGTTTTGGGATAACAATACAATACGATACAATGGGTAACAACCATCCAAACAAGCTGTAAATCTTTCTAACTCGCATTCAGATGTATACAAGCCATCACCCAACCACTGGTATCTATCTGACTAAGCAAATCAAATTGTACTTCCGATAATTTTATTGAAAGCATCACTGCTCTTCTTTTAATGAAGACATAACCCTATGGCTTGTACATTCTTTACAACTTTAATGCTCATCTCGTATCGCACTACCATACTTAGCTTACTATACCTAGTTGTCGTTCACATCTATTTAGGACTCGTCAAAGATTCTTCTAATAACAAATCACTAATATCCTACTCTTTTATTCAGATCTGATCCACTTATCTGGGCATAACACTGTTTCTAAGCTCTCACCATCATTCAACCATATTCTCTCGTATACTAACTCTTCTTAACTGTAGGCATGAATCATAACAAGGCAAACACCTATATTTTATAAGGAAAAAAATTAAAATGCCTAATCCCAAACTTTCTAAATGTTCAAGAAATAATAATAGGATATACAAATCCGGAGTAAACAACATATACATAACGCGAGAGGAAACTGTCAACATACCCGCGATGATGTTTGTCATTGCCACTAAAATTTGACATTCTATTATATCCTAATGACGGGTCTAACTCTGCTAAATCCTGCTACTTTACCCCTACATGTATCTAGATATGCTGGTACTTGACGATCATGGCCTAGGGAGGGTACTGCTGACAATACTGCTATTGACCTTGAAGGCTGAATCATAACACTTTTTCCCCTTTGTCTGGATTCTAGGCAATTCTTCTCCATGTGGCCTATTGCACCACACCGATAGCATGCATTCGAACAGGGGCGGATGTACATACTAGTTTTAGGTGCTCAAGCACCCATTGACCTTGACGTAAATTATGTATAGCTATAATAAAAATACAAGAAAGCGGATATAATATTTTAGCGAGCACCCAGGAAACAAAATGACTAGTGGGTGATGTGGTTCTGATGTGGAGCTTAAAGTTGAACTGAAGGAAAATACTAAGGTTCGAGTCCCCGATTCCACACCAAAATGACCTCTATATTTAACGGTTAGTTTTTTGTCTTTTGTGGAAAAGTTTTACTTTTCCCATTCCCTTTAGGTTTTAGTGTCAGCAGCCGACTTTTTAACCTTTCTCCGTTTTTCAACTAAATTTTCCTTGTCTGATTTTTGTTTTCTCCTTTTCCTACTTCCTTTCACCTTTAGGTATATAAATTAGATTTAGGAATAAAAAAGGACATCTTCCAGAAAAATTTAAAAACTAAACCCTTCTTGACTTTTCTCACTGGAAACGCAGAGCAGAGAAAAACTAAGACGGAACAATTAGCAAACTATCCTGTCGTTCACAACAATATCAAAATCAGAACATTAGCACAAGGTAATAAGATTTGGTATTTTTATTAAAGTAAGAGATTAAAAATATATTGTAGAAGGATTTTGATTTCTTTTTATGCTTATTGTTCATTCTTTGAAAGCATATTCAACGAAAAACATTGTCTTTGTTACCAACTTACTTGATTCCAAAACTTAATTTTGAGAATATATGCAGGTTATTAATATTGGTGGGTTGTGCGATTGAAGAAATTGTGATCGTCATTGCTTCAAAAATTTGTAAGTTTTCATCTCGTCATTCGAAAGATAAAATAGTTATATCGTTATTGCTGTGTTGTTTGTGTTGTTGATTGAAGGGCATTGTTTCCCCAATAGAAATTAATTAACTTATGTGCAGTAAGTTTCAGGTGAAATTAAATAAAATAAAATCTTGTTTGTAGGAATTTTTCATCAACCTTTTGTGTCGAGATGGATAAGTTTGTCACAAGATCAAAAGTTGGACAAGCAAGTTCTAGTTCTACTCATCCATCTGTTGCTTCATCCATAGCTCCGGAAATTCAAAGGGATATCTCTCTTTCCGATCATAATTTAGGATCTCGCGATATTGACCAGGGAGATAGGAAGTCCATTGCAGAATATAGCCCTAATATACGAGATGGAGTTAGAAGATATTATATTCAAATTGGACCTTGCTAGCCTGCGATTCATGATTTTCCTAAAACTAAGTTTGGGAAGACAATGCGTCAGTTTTATCCTGGTTGGTTTAAGGGTCAACATTCAAAGTGGTTGGAGTACAGCATATCAAAAGATGCTACATATTGTTTGTGTTGTTATTTGTTTAAAAATGAACATGAAAGTCATGGAAATATGGGGAATGCTTTTACAAAAAATGGCTTTAAAGGTTGGAACAAGCCTATGAAAAGATTTAAAGCTCGAGGTAAATAGCATCCACAACAAGTGTTTTTGTGATAACCCAAAATGTCATCTTTGAATTTAATAAGTAATTTTGTATTCTAAGACCTTTAAAAGCACCATTTATCATTCATCGACTTGCGTGCACAGTCCGTACAATTTTCCGGAAAGTTTTTATGTAAAAAATAGATTAAAATGTGAAATAGAGCTTTAAAACTCAACTGAGTTGACTTTGGTCAATATTTTGAGCAAACGGAATCGGTTCAATATTTTGAGAATTCCGGTAGGTCCGCATCGTGATTTGGGACTTGGGCGTATGCCCGAAATCGAATTCCGAGGCCCCTAGCCCGAGATATGGAATTTGAGGAAAAACTAAAAGCTTAAAAGCTTAATGATTTTTAAAAAATTACTGATGATTGAATTTATTGAAACCGGGTCTGTATTTTGGTTGCGAAGCCCGGTATAGGTCCACTATAATAATTATGACTTGTTTGCCGAATTTGGTGAGAATCGGAGTTGATTTGACGTGATTCGGACGTCTTGTTGTAAAAATATATGTTTTAAAGTTTTCTTGAAAACTTCCTTTGATTTGGTGTCCGATTCGTAGTTCTAGGTGTTATTTTGGCGATTTGATCGCGCGAGCAAGTTCGTATGAGGTTTTTGGACTTGTGTGCATGTTTGGTTTGGAGCCCCGGGGGCTCGGGTGAGTTTCGGGTAGGCTATGAGATGATTTTGAACTTAGAAAATCTGGTTTTTCTGCAACTTCAGGCTTCTCGTATTTCCTTCATCGCGTTCGCGAATGTACTCTTGCGAACGCGAAGAGCAAACTGGGCTGGCTGAATTTTCCTTCTTCGCGAACGTGAAGATTGGGTCGCGAACGCGAAGCTATGGGGAATTCACCCTTCGCGAACGCGACCAGCTCAATGCGAACGCGAAGCTTCAGAGGCCTGGGGGAGGGGTCAGTTGTCCTTCTACGCGAACGCGAGCACTGGCACGCGAACGCGAAAGAGGACTCGAACGCGAAAGCCACGGGCTGCTATTCATCGCGAACGCGACAGGCCCTTCGCGAACGCGAAGAAAGCCTGACGCCTGTGACTTAGGGGCAATATCAAAGGAGTTTTTCATGATTTTGAACTGGGTAAGTGTTCTTTATCATATAGTGATTGTATTTCATAAATCTAAGTCTATATTCATCGTTTATTTCGGATTTAGACGAAAGAAACTGGACTTCTGTAAAACTTTCCAAAAACAAAAAATTTAGATTTGAAGGTCCATTTGACATCGGAATTGGATAATTTTTGTATGGTTGGACTCGTCTCGGAATGGGTGTTCGGAATTCATAAGTTTTTCGAGATTTGAGATGTGGGTTCCACTGTCGAATATTTTAATGAATTTCGAATTTTTATCCGAAAAATTAGTAAATTCATATGGAATTAATTCATATGATTCGTATTGAGTATATCGAATTGTTTGTGAATAGATTTGAAGCTTTTGGAGACAAATTTAAAAGAAAAAGTTGTGGTCGAGTAATTGATTGGAATTTGCAAAGCGAGGTAAGTGTCGTGGTTAACCTTGACTTGAGAGAATAGAACCCTTAAATTATTTGTTATGTGAATTGCATATGAACGACGTATAGGCGAGGTAACAGGAGTAGTCCCTGATTCTTGCTCGTTAGATTTCACTATGGCAAGCTCTATTTGGGGGTGACTTCTCGAAGTGGATTGGAGACCGACCTGCTTTGTGCGCGAGTTTGGCTATGTAGCTGAGCTATCGCTACTTGTTGGGCTTGCAGCATCTCGAAGATCATACGTAAGCTGGCCCCGATTTCCCCTGGGTTTTGGGCGTCTCGGGCTACGGATCGAGTACCGCCCTGAATGCTTCTTTCCGGTTCGGAACGCTGGTTCGCCTCCAAAGCTATTTGTGAATTGACATCCAGTGGTATTTCGGCTCAAATTTCGGGCACTTCGATTCGAGTCTTGGGTGCCAAGTTGTTGGTTCCATTTTGAAGGCCGGCTTCGTAATCGATCGGTGAAGCCATTCAATCGGTGGTTATTCGTAGCTGACCCTAAATTCAAGATGTTTTCGGAAATAAGTGCAAAGCACAATGGCGTATTTTTTCAGATTTGTATCAAATGACCACTGTTATCCTCGGCCCCACGGTAGGCGCCAAACTGTTTACCCGAAAAATGGATAGAGTTGAATTTATACGCAGTTCCGAGGATATATGGCGTAACTTGATACAAAATGCAAGGATAAATAAAATATAAATGTAGATTTGAGAGAATGCAATTTAGATAAGGTTATCAAGAACATTGAACCTTAGGATTCGACAAATAGAATCAATATAAGAAACTGGAAGAGCGATTCTTTACTGTAGAAAAATATAATACTTTTATTACAATGTAAGTCTCAGAAGAACCTGTACTACAGAAATGATAACCAAGCCATTTTATAGTGGAGGGATTCGGCTCCAAGCATAACAAAATAAACATTCAGTGGGAGACCCATGATAAGTCAGCTTTTCCATAATTTCTGCCAAGATTCCCTCTAGTGGGATTGCAACGGCTTTTGTCTGCGAGCTCGATCTCGCTTAGAATCCTCGATTTTGGTTCGAGCTTGATTTCGGCTCGAACTTGTGATCCTGGTTCGAGCCTGATCCTGGTTCGAGCCCTTGAATTGATTCCAGGTCAGTGTTGGTTGGTCTTTGGATTATCAGCACGATAGGTCTACCCTGCGTCATGGTTCGATTCTTGTTCGAGTTTGATTATGATATCGATCTCGACATGGACCGGCCTCCCCGGGTTCGAAGTTAGTTCGTCCCCCCTTCGGGATCTTACTTCGATACATCACCCTTCGAACCATACCGAACATGTCAAGGCTGAAATCTATTTCGACCGTATACAGATAGTCCCCTCGTTTCTCAGAAAGAATATGGCGAGAAACGATATGATTTTCAACAGCTCGATCGGATTATATCTTGTCGTTTCCATCGGGTTCGACCATGATGTATCTGGTAGCTGTCCCGTCGGTTTAGTCTTTCAAGGCATTTAATGCATGTCAGGCAGTGGTCGGCCACTACTGATACTGAACCGCCATCGTTTGAACCTATAAATAACCCTTATTTTTATCTTTTACCATTTTTACGTCTTCTATCTTCCAAAATTTCCCAAGTTCTTCTTAGTACTCTCCAACTTACCAGTAAATCTGTGATTTCTTTCCGACAAAACCCCTCTTCAATTCTACCAAATCTCTGTCACTTTCTTTTATTCCTTACTTTTGAATTCAAAAATGGCGAAAACACCGCAAACCATTCCTCAGAAAGAGAAGGCTTCATCTTCACAGTGTGTCGCCGATGAGGCACCGGCAGAACCACGACCTGAGGAGTGTGTTCCCGGGGCATGCGTACTTACTTCAGATTTTAAGGTTGATAAAGGTTCATCAGTCCCTGGCCGATGTGAGCCGGTATCG